>JAKVQQ010000014.1:0-285953 GCA_030462855.1 Saturnispora bothae | reverse complement strand
TTAATTATACATTATAAGTATACTTCTCTTCTTACCGTTGTATAAAGTTAGTTATAAAATAATTGTACATATTTTTATACTTTTCTTCACACCGTTAGTTATATAATAATTGTACATATTTTTATACTTTTCTTCACACCGTTAGTTATATAATAACTGTGCATATTTTATAGACGGGGGGCAATTGGAAGGAAAACGTTACATTTACATAGCTAGACAGCAAAGAAGAGTTTGGCTACAGCTTAGCTGTAGCCCGTTTCTTCAACAACGGCTCGATAAAGCCCACCTTCATGACATTACCCTTCACCTTTAATTTCCCAGCCATGTACAACTTTTGTGCGCTGGTTTTACTGTTGTAGATTTTGGTCAAGTCGGTCCCCTTGAGGCTTACAACGATATCTGCGTCAGAGTCGCCGCCCTCGTTGCGGAGCTGGACCGTGTCCTTGGCCTTGAGAAGCCACTCGTCCTTGCCGTCGACGACAAACTTCACGTCGCAGTTAAGCTTCGACCGCACCTCCTTCTGGAGCTTGGTGTCGGTCTCAATGAGTGCGGAGAGATTCTGGAGTATTTCTTTGTAGGACAAGGCCATTGGAGTGATTAGCAGCAGAAAAAGAGTGGGGCCCAGCCAGCACAGAAACACAGCTGCGGCCCTGGGCTTTTAAAGCCTTGCAAACTCTCCACTTTGGTCATGGCCTGCTGAGCAAAAATTAGTTCCCCCGAGGCCGGTCACGTGACATGTGGCGCGGGCCCTGCGCCACCCCTGAGTCACCGGAATCATCGTGGGTCTTTTGACTTGGCCAGCGTTCCCGGAGCTGTGTGGCAGCAGTGCGAGATGGGACTCGGCTGCGATGTTGCGGACCGCGTGCATGAGCGGAGTTTGGCTTTAAGCTCTTCCCATAGCACACCCTCGCTCCCCCACCTTCCATCTCTCTTTTGGCTCTTTCACATCCCCTAATGTCTCCCTCTCTCTCGTTGAATGTTGAAGTAGCCGCTGTCAAAAATAGCCACATCTCCGGGATGGAAAAATTAAGTTCGCGCGCCCGTTATGCCAAGCCTACGAGCCGCTACGAGATCAAAAACGTTTTGGACAATTAGGTGTGGCCACCAGGCCACCTTGAGCTTCAAACACCCGTTGAGACCGATGCGACACTTGTGCTCTCTTTTCTGACACATATTTTGCCCATTTTCCACTTGTGAACACTCACTGAAGGGCTTCCGGGGTGTTCGTAGAAACCCGCATGACTCAGACTCATCATCACCGTTAAAATTTTTCCATATAAAAGCACCGATTTTCACTCCCGACAAGGAGGGGCCCATTCTTCTACCGGACCAACAACAATGTTAGCGTCACAACTTCGTCAGTTTACAGCTTCAGTTCGTAAACAAAGTTCAAGAGCCTCCAAACACCCTCTGGGTCTTTCCTTTGTCTTGGCTTCTGCTGCCACTCTGGCTACCATCACCTTGAACACCACTCAAAATGAAGAACAAATGGGGTCCCAATCCACTCGTCATATCACGGTGCAAGAATTCGTGAAACACAACAAGGCCGACGACTGTTGGATCACCGTTAATGGTAACGTGTACGATTTGACCGAATTCATTCCAATGCATCCTGGTGGAACAACTCCTCTGATTCAAAACGCCGGTCACGACGCCACCGAATTGTACAATAAGATCCATCCAAAGGGTACGATCGAAAACTTCTTGCCTGCAGAAAAACAATTGGGTATTCTCGTTGGTGAAGCACCTAAGCTGCAAATCATCATCGATGAGAAAGAAAGAGAAAGACTGCACTTATTAGACAACTTACCTTCTCTTTCAAGAATTCAGAACATCTACGATTTCGAAAACATTGCTAAGAGAGTCTTACCAGAGCAAGCATGGGCTTACTACTCTTGTGGTTGTGATGATGAAATCACCATGAGAGAAAACCACTATGCTTACCAGAGAATCTATTTCAGACCAAAGTGTCTGGTCAACGTTCAAGACGTCGACACCTCCACCACATTGCTTGGCACAAAAACCGATGTCCCATTCTATGTTTCTGCTGCTGCTTCCGCCAAGCTCGGCCACGAAGACGGTGAATGTTCCATTGCTAGAGGTGCTGGTAAAGAAGGTGTCATTCAAATGATCTCCTCCTTCTCCTCTTTCTCATTGGAAGAAATTGCCGAAAACAGAATCCCTGGTGCTACCCAATGGTTCCAACTCTATGTCAACGAAGATAAGAACACCGTGAAGAAAACTTTAAAGCGTGCTGAAGATGCAGGTATGAAGGCCATTTTCGTCACCGTTGACGCTGCTACCAGAGGTAACAGAGAAAAGGATATTAGAATGCGTATAAAGGAAGATCACGATGAACTTGAAGACGATTCCGCCGTTAGATCCGGCTCCACCTCCGGTGCCATGCCTTCTTTCATCGACAAGAGACTCACTTGGGATGATGTCAAAGATATCATGTCTTGGACTAAGCTTCCTGTCATGCTTAAGGGTGTTCAAAGAACGGACGATATTGAAAAGGCCATCGATTTGGGTGTCAAGGGTGTTGTTCTTTCTAACCATGGTGGTAGACAATTGGATACCTCACCTCCTCCAATTGAAGTTCTTGCTGAATCTGTTCCTATTCTCAAGGCCAAGGGTAAGTTACCAAAGGACTTTGAAATCTACGTTGACGGTGGTGTTAGAAGAGGTTCCGACGTTCTTAAGGCCTTAGCCATTGGTGGTAGAGATTGTAAAGTTGCTGTCGGTCTTGGTAGACCTTTCCTCTACGCCAACACCGGTTACGGTGAAAAGGGTGTCAGAAAGGCCATTCAATTACTCAAGCATGAACTTCAGGCCGACATGAGACTCTTGGGTGTCAAATCTCTGGATGAACTTGATGATTCCTACATCGACACTAGAAGACTTATTGGAAGAGATGCTCAAAACCACATTTTCAACGCCAATTACTCAGCCATGGGTCATGTTCCATTCAAGCATGAAAGAGCTCAGAGTGATTAAGGGAGGCGTTCAAGCATTATTTTGCTCTGTATTTTATAAAAAGTTATACAATTAAAAATAAGATTATGCCAAAACATGGAAATCTTGGCATTTTCTCGGACTTTAATTTACAACTTCAAAAAGGGTCTTTCAGTGCTCTAAAGTTTTTCCATGGATACCTCTTTTGTGTATTTTTATTGTGCTTCATTTTCCGAAGCGATCCCTCCTTTAATTACCCCCCCGATAAACCCGCTTATCACCCATATTAATTATATGCTGACGTAAGCATTGTATTTTTTTCTTGAGATTCATTGTTCCTTCATGAAATATACCAAACAAGACCAACGAGTGGCTAAGGAACGCTTTCACGATGGGATACTTGCCAGCCATGAACTTGACGATCCCATGCTGCTGGAAGATACAGCTTACACAACGAGACTCATACCATTATTGGTTATTTTATCGTTCTCACCTTGGGGGAACTTTGCTAGAATAGGTATGCAAAAGTTGATCACATATGAAAACTCATATGTTTTCTACAAAAATGGGACCATCATTTGGATCAATTTCACATCCTGTTTCATCATGGGCATGGCCAATTCAATGATACAATTTTGGGATTGTTTCAATCAAGGGTCTACAAAAAAACTTAACTTCAAACAAGTTCCCCTCCATTCAGGTATAACTGCAGGTTTTTGTGCGTGTATGTCTACACTTAGTGCCTTGCTAATGGAATTGTTTTATAAGACTGTAAATAATACTCAAATGCTGGTTCCAAACCATGGCTATGGAGTCATGGAGTTTTTTGCTATTATTTTGGGTCAACTGGGATTATGTTTCTTTGGCATGACTTTGGGATCACACTTAGGTTTACTTGTTGATCATAAACTGGTACCCATCGTCGGACCGTATTTAGGATACAGATTACGTGTTGTTCTTGAAATCTCAAACATTGTTTTGGCTCTGGCTTTTTTAATTGTGAACATAGTGCTATGCATTGTTTTACCCTTGGATAATTGGTACAAAAAGGATTTCGGTTTGGCCATTTTGTTGGGCTTTCCTGCTACTATTTTACGTTATCAATTAATGTATTTCAACGATCAATTCGAATGGCTACCGCTGGGTACATTCTTGGCAAACGTTGTAGCCTCCACTTTCTTATCAGTGTTACAGATATTGATAAATGGATACAAATCAAAATCAAATCACGAACTACTCATCACCAACAAAACACACCAGTGGGTATTGAATTCCTTTGCTTCCGGATTCGGCGGTTCACTCTCTACAATTGCAGCATTATGCTATGAAATTCAACATTTAACAGTTATAAAACACAAATATTACTATTTCATGATAACATTTGGGGTATGTTGGGCCATTGTTTTATTAATAGTAGGCTCCTACAATTGGACCGTTGGACTCAGACCTGTTTGATCCATTTTTTGAATGTAAGCTGGTACCCATTAAATGACTTGATGGAAAAATGGCCCTTTTTTTGGTATTTGGACACTTTGATGGTGCTGTGAGTAACTTTTCTTGCATTTGATCCACTGCTTGGTTTGGTAGTCTTGGGTCCTGCTGTTTGTTTTTCCGTACTGGGTATTGGGGTAGGCGTTAGTGCATCAGAATCCTCTTGTTTCACTCGCTGTGTCTCTGCTGGCGTTTGTGACTCGCCGCCATGTTCAGCTAAAACTCCTGGTGACAACTTGAGGGTAACTTTCTTCACTTTATTCATCTTGTTTGAATAAACAAGATTCAACCAAGGAGGATTGAAGAGGCCTGTGTTTTTCAATTATACTCTTGATGCGCGATCAGGACCAAGTTTCTCAAAATTTCACTACGAAGACAAAGTTTTTGTACGCGACATGAGAATCTTAGTAGGCGGACACAAAATTTTATGGGCAAAATTACTTTGCTTCAAAAATTTACTGCGCGGACATAATAATACCAGTAGGAACGACATTGGAAAACAACACAGTTGTGTTTGATTAGCATTTTATCGAACATCTCTATCATTAACATTATATTATATCATTAACTACATAAATTAGAATATTTGTAGAGGTTTTCATTATCGAATCTTCTTAATTGAGTGTCTATAAAGTAACATACTTCAAACTGTTATATACCAAACCCATTTCCCATGAAAGCATCTCTAGCTTGTTTCTTATTAACTTTGCCTTGTGTTGGCATTCCAGAAATGATTGCAGAAGAATAGCCCCCTTGTTGTGGAGCTGGATGTCCCATTTGTTGTGGGATTTGTGGTGAATGATTTTGTCTGTACCCAAATCCTGGGGTTGGCCTTTGATGAACGTTATGTGATCTGAATCCTGCTGGTGGTCCTTGAGGCAAACCTTGAGGTGGTAATCCTTGAGGAAAAGGCAGATTTGGAGTTCCTTGTGATAAAGATGGACCAGGTTGTGCTGAGTAGACACTGGAACTGGGAGTGTATGAACTGCTATTTTGCGGTGAGTGGTGTGGTGGTGGTGAGGTGGGAGTGTAAACTGGCATACCACCTGCCATTCTCTGCTGTGGATGAGGTGGTGATACACGATGTTGAGGGCGTGAATTCGGAGCCAGTTGTGGATAAAATACAGGATTTTGTTGACGGGAGTTTGGTGACGTGTAGGCCTGTTGTTGAGACGAATGGGAATGCTGTGGTGAGATCTGTTGTGGGGATAACATTTTTCTGGTAGGTGAAATCTCCTTTTGACGCAACTGTTGTTCCTTCAATTCCAATTCACGTTCTCGCTCTCTGAGCTCGCGCTCTTTGGCTGCAATGGCAGACTCAGTGCTTTCATTCACACTAATTTCCGGTGCAGGCAATGGTACGAGTGATCTTTTCTTCTCTTCCTTCTGGCGTTGAATTTCTCTAGCACGTTGAACATCGATTTCACGTTGAGTCATCATCTCGGCTCTTTGCTGTTGTTCCAATTCAGCCTTTCTTTGTCTTTCAAGTTCAAATTGACGTTGTCTGTCCAATTCAGCTTGGCGTTTTCTTTCTAGTTCAGCTTGTCTTAAACGTTCGAGCTCGGCTTCACGTTCAGCTTCTCGCCGAGCCAATTCTGCTTGTCTTTGGGCTTCACGTCGAACCTCTTCTTGACGTTGTCTTTCTAACTCGGCTTGACGCTGTCTTTCCATTTCTGCCAAACGTTGTATTTCCAATTCAGCTTGCTTTTCAGCCCTTCTTTGGAGCTCCAATTCACGTTCACGTTGCTGTTTCTCTTTCAGTTCAAGCTCCTTTAATTTTTGAATCTCCAAATCCTTGGCTCTGAGACGCTCACGCTCTTTAGCTTCTAATTCCAAAAGTTCTCTCTCCCTATTTTCTTTCTCTTGTCTTTCTCTTTCCAATTGAACACGAACTTCTTGCTCAATTCTACGTTTATCTTCTTCGTCAATCATCGCATGAGACTCGACCTTAGCACCAACAATGTCCAAATTGGACAGTTCACCATTTAAAATATCATCATTGAAGAAGTCATCATTGTCGTCTAAGGTGCCCAGAGAAATTCTGATCCCACCTTGAGCATATTCCTGATGTAGTCTAATCATATCTCTAGAGAGATAATCATTACTGGGGGAGGACTTAACAGGACTATATTTGGATTCAAATGTCTTTAGGTGTTCACCGGGCTCAATTGCAGCAACAACATTATTGCCGCTAATTGGTCTAGTTTTGGCCCTATCGGGAATTCCATAATCTTTTGGTAAAGGTGGCGGTGGTGTCTTTACTTTCAATTCTGCTTCTTTAATTTTTGCATTTAGCTGTTTCAATTTTTCTTGTTTAAGTTCTAGTTCAATGTCATAGCCATCACGTTCAATGTCTTGTTCTTCCAAAATAATCCATTTTTTGAATCCTTCAGCCAATTCAACTTCCATGATGTAACTTTTACCGAACGTACGCCTTTTAAGATCGGTTTGTTCGTTACCGAGTGAAGCAAGCCATGTCCAAATAAAATAGTCATCGATGGTTAATCTTTTAACTTCAGCAGAATGGAATTCGGAATTAGGTTCGGGAACTTGGATCTGAGTCATTGATTTTGACCATCCATTTGAGCTTAAACAGAGATTTTCCAAAATCCTCTGACCTTCTTTTGAAAGTTTGCTGATGACATCTTCATCGCCTTCTTTACCCGTATCGTTAAATATCCTTTTGAGTAACAGATAATCTTCTCTCGTTTTGAAGGGATCGGGACTATCAAACTTCAATGTCCTGGAAACTTTGGCGAGTAACTCTGCAGGGTTTTTGGATGGTGAATTGGACTTGATACTCACTATGGGCACATCAATTAATGTTTTTGAGGTTTCCAAAGTTGCACTTATTGATTCTGGAGGGTATTGGTTTGTTTTCAACAGTGTTTGGAATGTGCTTGGCAGCTTGTTTATATCGCCATTAGGTGGCATTGCCCTTAAAAAGGACAAAAGTAAATGAAACATAGCGTCACTAGCAGGAACCCATTCATAGAGACCTCTCTCAAAGCTTGGTTCACCAGTTGGGGCATTTCTAATGGGATTGAAAGCCCAAAGACCCATCAATCTTGCTAATTTCTTTGCAGACATGAAGTTTCTCTTTGAGTTGATTATCAATGCCACTATCAAGTCAAAAAAATCATAAACAATAGAAGCATGGGCTCCAGAGCTGAGACAGTTGGGCATGAACTCCAAAAACGCTCTATGGCTAAATTGCGATCTTTCTTCCAACTGGGTGAACTTGGTGTATGGTTTCCAACCAACAACTGCTGATCCGGGCAGACGACACCAAATGTATTTAAGTGTAGCCATTAAAACGTGGACATCGTCGGTTGCTTTTATTGCTGCTTCAATGTCTGAAATGCTTCTTGGATGCACGCCGCTCATGCATGCCGCCATTAACTGAGCAACCTTGTCTTCATCGTTGTAGATCTCTTCAGATCTGAAGGGAAGAATTAAAAGCGGGGTTTTTGTCCCGCGGAGTTTGATCTCAGCTGTGATTCTGTTCACAATGTCTTTCACATGTTTTCTTTCAAACACTCTTTCCTCCCGGGGCGTTGATTTCGTATATGAATCGTCGGTTTTGCGTTTGTATGATTTAAGCATGGAATCCTCATTTTCTGGGTCTGCAGACGTGTAAATGAAATCGGATTTAAGTTCGTGAGGTCCGGCTTGTGCGGGTGATTTAAACAACACGTTTTTGAGCCCCATTTCGACTGTTTAACACCAACTAAACGCGTAAAGCTGCCTTTTAGCACAGGAAATAGTACACATAAAAAATTTAACTTTTCCATACAAGTATCTTTTTATAGACTAACTTGCTATGATCTTGGATAAGCAAGCTGTGGACGAGCTTAAAGCGAGAAAAACAATTGGAATCATTGGTTTGGGTGACATGGGGCTGTTATACGCAAAACGGTTTTCTCAGGAAGGCTGGAAGGTGTGTGGTTGTGACAGAGAAGAGCGGTACGAAGAATTGAAAGAATCATTGTCTGCGTTGTTACCGGAGGTTGAGATTGTTAGAAACGGGCATTATGTTTCTCGTATGGCAGATTACATCATTTACTCAGTGGAAGCTGAAAATATCGACAAAATAGTGTCCATCTATGGTCCTTCTACTAAGCTAGGTGCTGTAGTTGGAGGTCAGACATCGTGTAAATCACCAGAAATCAAAGCATTTGAAGCACATTTGCCAGAAGATGTTGAAATTGTAAGTGTGCATTCATTGCATGGACCAAGGGTGGATCCAAGAGGCCAACCGTTGGTTTTAATTCAACATAAAGCGAGCGATGAAACGTTCAATTTTGTCGAATCGTTGATGTCGTGTTTGGAATCTAAACACGTTCGTTTGACATACGAAGAACATGACAAGATTACGGCAGATACACAAGCGGTTACCCATGCAGCCTTTCTTTCAATGGGTGTGGCATGGCATAATTCACACCAATATCCATGGGAAACCCCAAAATGGGTGGGAGGTATTGAAAATGCTAAGGTAAACATTTCCATGCGTATCTACTCGAATAAATGGCACGTTTACGCTGGTTTAGCCATCACGAATCCAAGTGCACATAAGCAAATCAAACAGTATGCTCTTTCGTGCGAGGAGCTTTTCACCTTGATGATTCAGAACAAGAAACAAGAGCTGCTTGAGAGAATCATGAAAGCGAAGGAGAAGGTGTTTGGCCACTTGCGTAAGGACCATAAGCTACTCTTAGACGACGACATTTTGCAACAATACTCTCTTTCATCCACCCCACCTGGTGTTTCACAGAGAAATTCGCATTTGGCCTTGCTTTCCATCGTGGACTCATGGTCTCAATTGGAGATTGTTCCATATGACCACATCATCTGTTCTACTCCATTGTTTAGAATTTTCCTTGGTGTTTCTGAATATCTCTTTTGCACCCCTGGACTTTTAGAAGAATGCATTACTGTTGCGTGTGACGATACCAATTTCCGTCAAGACGATCTTCAGTTCACTATGGCATCTAGAGAATGGGCCAATGTTGTGTCTTATGGTGATTTTGGTCAATACAGAGCCAAGTTCGAATCCACACAAAAGTTCTTCCAGCATATGTTCCCCGAAGCCACCAAGGTTGGCAATGAGATGATCAAGACGATTTTACAGAGGGTGAAGGAGAGAGAATAGGCGGTAGTTGCATGTATAGTACTTTAATGAAAATTGTGCAACGACGGGGTTATGTAGGTGTTAGAGCGCAGCATTTTGTTGTTGAAACACTGCGATGTAACACTCATCATGGTGTTAAAACACAGCAAAATAACACTCATCATGGCGTTAAAACACAGCAAAATAACACTCATCATGGTGTTAAAACACAGCAAAATAACACTCATCATACTGTGAAAACTACAACCAAATAACCGATGTAACATTCATCGTTCTATTCAAACACAGCCATCTAACACTCATGACTGTGTCGAACCACAACAAAATAACGCATCATACTGTCAAACTACAACAAAATAACACTCATCAGACTACACTGAAATCTTCTACAGATGGAATAACCATTTGCTTCTCCAATGTAACATAACAAATCGTTTTGAAGCCATCATATATCAACTGGTGCCACTGAAAGGACAACCCATTTTCTTCACAATCTCCTAACAGCACTCATAATATGCTAAGCACTTTATTATTGATTTCCCTGGTGTCTACTTGATTCCAACAACTTTTTTTCACTTACTGAAACTTCTCATTGCCTTTATTCATTGTTTACTACTTGTATAAGAACCACAAATGCTTTTACTACTTGTGTAAGAACCACAAACGGCTGAAACAAACTACAGACTTAAATACTCTTACAATGGCCTCCACAACTGGGGATTTTTACTGTGCACTACTTCACCTTTCTAGCATTGGGCCTGAAAATCAGGACCCCATATCAGGTCGCTAGACTCATAATTATTGCACATTCAAGAAGAAATACGGAGCACGCTAGGCTCGAAGAATAATTTTCCAGTGAAATTTAAAAACCAGGTGGTGTCTCTGTTTAGTAATTCGCCTTGGATCACAATGGGAAACTTATTTAGCGGGATGTTCAACCGTCTATGGGGCGCAAACAAGGAAATTCGTATTCTCATTCTTGGGCTCGATGGTGCAGGCAAAACCACCATTCTTTACAAGCTTCAATTGGGTGAGGTGATCAAGACAAAGCCAACGATTGGATTCAACGTGGAGACGCTGCAATACAAAAACATATCGATCAACATGTGGGATCTAGGGGGCCAGACCAGTATCAGACCGTACTGGCGTTGCTACTACGCCAACACGGCGGCAGTGATTTTTGTTGTTGATTCCACTGACAAAGACAGACTGGAGACCGCAAAACAAGAGTTACACACGATGCTAAACGAGGAGGAGCTACAGGACGCGGCCCTATTGGTGTTTGCAAACAAACAGGACCAACAGGGCGCTCTAAGTGCGGCGGAAGTCAGCAAAGCACTTGGATTAGTTGAAATGAAGGATAGAAGCTGGTCCATTGTCGCAAGTAGTGCCATCAAAGGTGAGGGATTGACAGAGGGACTTGATTGGCTGGTGGACGTGATCAAGGACGAGCAAATGTAGGCTGAGACGCTACTTTTCAACTGATTTCCATCACGATTGACCGCATCAATCTTTAATTCAACTGGGTTTCGGTTTCCAGCGTTGAGAGACTTCTTCTGGTAGACGATTTCTCTTTCTCTCTGTAACTCTAGATAGATAAAATAGGTGAAGCATACACGGAAACACACATAAAATCAACTCTATCAAACTCTACATTGTTCATTACGTAATCTCCTTAGTAGCTTTTTATTATTGTTTTACTCTTCCCTTCAACAATCACAAATGTTCCGATTATTGGCCCATATGAGGCCGTCACTGAGGCCTTCTTTTGCTGGTGCAATCCCCCGTGTGAGAAGTCCACAAATCAAGTCAAATCTGAATCTTTACCTCTCTCTTGCGGGCGTTATTGGCACATCTTCTACTTATCTGTACTTCCAGCCACCATTGTGGAACGAACAGAAACATGAGGACCGTGGTGAGACAGAGGAACGTTCTTTCAACAAGCTCACGCCAGATCCCAATCAACCAACGTTTGAGTTGGGACTCTATGTTGCTTCCCAGGAAGAACAAGAGGCTCTTCAAACTGAACATAGGAGGAAACAAACTAGCAGGAAATACGCGGGATGGCTGTTCAAAACTGGATATTTCCTGCAAGATTACGTCTATGAGCCACTTCTAACCTTCACCAGATTTTTAGAAATATCACTCTTGTTCATCCCCGTCTTTGCTGTGTATCCAATAGTGTTTTTTGGTAAAACAAGAAATGGGTCTCGAAGAGGTGCTAAGATATGGTACAGATTGCTAAGATGGGCTGCAGAGTGGGGGGGTGCGAGTTTCATCAAATTGGGCCAATGGGCTGCGTCAAGAACGGATATCTTCTCAAAGGCTATGTGTGACGAGTTATCCCAATTGCATTCTAATGCTAAGAAGCATTCCTTCAAACACACTGAGAAGATTTTGAAGGAAACTTTCGATGGAAAGGAGATTCACGAAATCTTCGAAGACTTCCCTAAAGATCCTATTGGTTGCGGTGCTATCGCACAGGTTTATCTGGCCAAGTTGAATAAAAAGTACAGAATAGAAGGATCCAGTGCTCTGGTTGCGGTTAAAGTAGTTCATCCCAATGTTGAAAAGACAGTTGAAAGAGATCTAAGAATCATGAAATTCTTTGCAAATACCATAGATTTAGTTCCAACGATGGAATGGCTCAGTTTACCCCAGGAAGTGGACCAATTTTCCCTATTTATGAAATTGCAGATGGACCTACGAATCGAATCTTATAATTTGACAAAATTCAGAGAAAAATTCCCAAATGTTGATGAAATCAAGTTCCCAACTTCATTGTACTCCTCCAAGAGAGTTTTGATTGAAGAGCAAATTTATGGTGTGAGTATGAACACAATTTTAGAGTTAAAACATATGGAAGGAAAGAAAGCATTGAAACAAATCAGTGACAAACTCATTGATTCATTTTTAAAAATGCTTATTTTGGATAACTTCATTCATGCAGATTTACATCCTGGTAACATATTTATAAGATTCAAGTCTCCAAATCATGATGAAACTGAAGAAGACACAGACAAGCTTACTTCCAAACTTATGAGCTTGGATTCTGAGCATCTGATGACAACGTTAGAGGATTTATCTCTTCAGGGGTACCGTCCACAGCTATGTTTCATTGATGCTGGGTTAGTTACCGAATTGGACGACAAAAACAGATTCAATTTTATTTCACTTTTTAATGCCTTGGCTCAGTTTGATGGTTACAGAGCAGGAGAATTAATGATTGAAAGATCTAAAACTCCAGAAACAGCCATAAATGAAGAAGTTTTCAAACTTCGTGTTGCAAGACTTGTTGATCGTGTCAAAGAAAGAACATTCACTTTGGGATCTGTATCAATTGGCGATTTACTTGATCAGATGTTGAGTATGGTTAGGGGCCATCATGTCAGAATGGAGGGTGATTTTGTTAGTGTTGTTGTGGCGATTTTGATTTTGGAAGGCATTTGTAGACAACTGGATCCGAATATCGACTTATTTGCTAGATCCATTCCAATTTTGAGAAAAATCAGTTTTGAGGAAGGAAAGTTGATCATGCAACACTCAGACAAGATGAAAATGTTGAAAGTTTGGCTCACATTAGAAGTTAGACAATTCATTAATGCTAGTTCTCATGATGTTTACAAGTTACTCAAATCTGATGGTTTATGTCCAAACTATTGATTCTTAAATTTATATACCGAATGTTTATAATATTACTTTATAAAGATAATGATGAAACGATATGATTATTCAACATTGACGGTATGATGATTCAATCTTGTATTAATCTAATTCAGCGATATGATGATTCAATCTTGTATTTATCTAATTCAGCGATATGATGATTCAATCTTGTATTTATCTAATTCAGCGATATGATGATTCAATCTTGTATTTATCTAATTCAGCGATATGATGATTCAATCTTGTATTTATCTAATTCAGCGATATGATGATTCAATCTTGTATTTATCTAATTCAGCGATATGATGATTCAATCTTGTATTAATCTGATTTCTTTAAAAGTTTATCTATGTTTATTATGTAGTTATGTAGTAGCAGCCCCTGGTTTTTTACATCTTTCTAGCTCTGGCCAACTTTTCTGGAGCCAAGTCACCTAAAGAAGTAACATCTTTCTTGACCTTGTATTGATCCAAAAGTTTGAAGTATCTATCAAACAAGAATCCAGAATCTAATGGACCACCCTTGGCTTCTGGGTGGAATTGAACAGAGAAGATTGGTCTTTCCTTGTGCATCATACCTTCATTTGATAAATCATTCAAATTAACAAAGTATTCTTGGTAATCGCTTGGCAAGGTCTTGGAATCAACGGCGTAACCGTGATTTTGAGAAGTTATATGACAATGACCAGTGGTAACATCCAATGTTGGAATGTTGTGGGCTCTGTTACCGTACTTCAACTTCAAAGTCTTAGCACCGGCAGCTAATGACAACAATTGATGACCCATACAAATACCCATGATTGGTAAATCTGGTTGTTCCTTGATGAGAACCTTTAAGTTTTCAACCGTTTCTAAACAATGAATTGGATCACCAGGACCATTAGAGATAAAGACACCATCGAATTTGTCAGCAACCTTATGAATTGGGTAGTTGAATGGTACAACAGTGATGTTAGCACCTCTAGAGACTAAGCATCTCATAATGTTTTCTTTGGCACCACAATCAACTAACAAAACGTTGTGCTTAGCATTTGGAGATGGAACATAAAATGGTTGCTTAGTGGTGACAACAGCAACCATATTGTCTTGACCAGGATCATAGAATTCGTTTGGTGTTGGATCATTACCAATAGACATTCTAGCTAAAGTAGAACCTTGTTCTCTTAAATAGGAAACCAGTTCTCTAGTGTCAACACCAGAAATACCGGCCACACCTTCTCTCTTACACCATTGAGCTAAGGATTCAACAG
This sequence comes from Saturnispora bothae, assembly GCA_030462855.1. Classification (NCBI taxonomy): domain Eukaryota; kingdom Fungi; phylum Ascomycota; class Pichiomycetes; order Pichiales; family Pichiaceae; genus Saturnispora; species Saturnispora bothae. The sequence goes on along the minus strand of JAKVQQ010000014.1, from coordinate 271,461 downwards.
CGGTCCAGTGAGAGTATTCAAGAGCAACATCAGAAACAACAATACCCAAACATTGAATATTTGGAGATTCAAAGTATTTGAGTAAGTTGTATTGATCTAAAGCGTTACCAGAAGGAACACCGTAATTACCAATTAAAGGTTGAGTAAAGCAAATGATTTGACCTTTGTAAGATGGATCGGTCATGGATTCAGGGTAACCAACAAGGGAAGTTGTGAAAACTGCTTCACCAGAAACAGATTTATCAGCACCAAAAGATAAACCATTGAAAACTGGACCGTCTTTCAAGGTTAATTTTGCAGGTTCTAACTTATTTGTAGAAGATGCATTTCTAATAGTTTGGCCTAAGTTGAGCTTGGTCTTGAGCGACTTGAACGCTAACATTGGGTTTTTGTTATTAAAGAAAAAGAAGGGAAAACTTTTCATCACTTTTGAAATTTGAGTCACAATTTAAGCGCGCTCTAAGAAAATTACCTGATTAGGCAAGCGCGCTTAGTGAGCTCAGGGTGACATCACCAAAGTTGACTTTTTAAAGCTCCAGTTTGAATCCGGAAAATTGCATAATTCAAAAGAAACGTATGCGGTCGCCAAAGTGAAAAAACGGTACCTTTAGTTTGGGAGACGCAATGGAATACCGGATTGGGAAATGTGCTTACGTAAGCCGCGGTTTGAAATATTAATAACACTTGACACTGGGGCACGTGAAAGATGTATTTTGGGGGTAAGTTGTTTTTTATATTCTTGCAATGAAGTTTGGACATACCTTAATTGCACACCAAGTCCCAGAATGGCAGTCCAACTACATGGATTACAAGAAATTGAAGCAAATCATTCAAAAGATCCAAACTCTAGAAAACGAAGAACAGATCAAAACTGAAGAGGCTCTCTTCTTCTACTTATTGGACGAAAACGTCAACAAGGTTGACAGCTTCTATTGCCAAAGGTTTTTGGATTATGAAGCCAGAATGTTGAAGGTTGCGAGTGTGATTCCGGTGAATATCGGCTCGATCAACGAAGAAGAAGTTGAAGATATGATTTCTGTTGTTTTGGAGCTCCGTAACTCTATTAGAAATTTGAAATGGTTTTCTGAATTGAACAAGAGGGGGTTTGTTAAGATTTTGAAGAAATTGGATAAGAAAACAGGTCTAAATAAGCAAGAAGTTTATTTGAAATCCAAGGTTTATCCGATGTTATTTGCGAACGAAGCTGGCACAGTTAAATTGCTTACAGAGGCTAATGATTTATTGAAATTACTTTCTAATGGCACCAATGCTTATCAAAGTGAAGAGTTGTTTTTCAACTGGACTAAATTACCTCCACCTACTTCCACGCAGCTGTCAAAAAGTAGTTCTGTGATGGCATCGCCAGATGTTTTCTCTGATGCTATTCAAAACGATGATTACAAGTTGCTAGAAGAGCTATTGACCCAAAAGTACACTTCCCCAGTCTTGACTCCATTGAAAAAGTTGCTTTCATTGCTGAACAAGGCAACCTTATCTTTAAGTTACAAATGTATTGATTACTTGTTGAACATTATTCCGGTTTTAGGTGACACTTCAGATTTTACCAACAAAAACTTCATCCACCATCATGTGATTGCGCTTGGTAAGAAGCTAGAAAGTCAAAATGGTGCCAATTCTGAACTTTTATCAACCGGGTTAGTTTACATTTTTGAAAACTTGCCAACTCATTTGAAATTTGCCATTTTACAAAAGGATAACAACAAAAGAACTCCATTGTATTATGCATGTCAATATGGTATGGACTCAGTTACATCCACTTTAATCAAGTATTTGGTGGAGTGGGATTTGATCAACTTGGACTTGCCTATTGATTCTGTTGAATATTGGGGTGATTCTGAAGGATTGACACCAATCCATTTGGCTATCTTAGGTAAGCATTACAAGACAGCAAACGCATTGTTTGATGTTTTTAAAACAAAGTTATCGAATCCTAATCTTTTACTTGTTGCCACTAGAATGAACTCACCCGAACTCCTGAACGTTATGATCAAGAATTCCGGAATTGATATTGACTATTGCGATCCAAAATCGGACAACGAAACTTCTCTTTATTTGGCTTCTAAACTCAATCTGTTAGATTCAGTCGAGTGTTTGCTAGCAAATGGGGCCAATACTGAGATCGCCGAAAGCTCCTTTGGATGGACCCCGATCTTTGTTGCTGCAGCTAACGGGTTCAAAGAAATCATTACACTTCTTATTGGTAACGGATGTAAGTATTATTTGGTTGATGGCAGTGGGTGGACACCGCGTGAACATGCCGGTTTAAGAGGCCATATTGGTATTGTTGATTTGTTAACACCACCAGATTTCAAACCATTTGAAAACATTCAACTGGCATCGGTTTCGCCATCACCTGCATTAACACCGATTATGAGACCTACTACTCCAAGTATTAGCTTGTCGGGTGCTAAACAACCTGTGTCTGAGCCTAGTTTCTATTTGAAAGAAGATGAATCTGTCATTTTAATAAACCTTGGTACTACAGATACTAGAGACGTTACTCCAGCAATTGATTTCAGCATTGGAAATATGTTGAAACTCAACAATTCTGACTTGGATTCTGCATTAACGTTGATTATTCGTGCCAATAATCTACCAGGAAAGCCAGAACGCTCGTTGGAATTACCATTGGATGACAATCATGGGATTGCCAGTGATCCTATTAGATTTGATGTGCAGGGTATTGATCCTTTGGATGTTGTCATTTATTTTGATATCATTCCAACATTTGAACTTGGTTCTGACTCCAAGAGAATCCTAGGACGTGGTGTTGCCACATTAAGAGATTTGAACAATGTTGTTGGTGCTAATAGAAGATCACTGTTTAACTGCGTCAAGGTCCCGATTTTGGAGTTCTCTACAATGGAAATCCTAGGCTATGTCAAGTTTGAGTCCACCATTGTCAGATCCTTTGAGAAAGTTGGTAAGATTCCTGAAACTGCAAAGAGGGCCATCAAGAACAATGGTAAACCGACAGTTATTGGTCATAGAGGTAACGGTATGAATCAGCGTGCCAACAAGTCATTACAGTTGGGTGAAAACACTGTTGACTCGTTTATCACAGCCGCATCCCTAGGTGCCTCTTACGTTGAGTTTGATGTTCAACTTACCAAAGATGGAATTCCTGTTATTTACCATGATTTCACTGTTGCTGAAACAGGGATGGATATCCCAATGCAAGAATTAACGTTAGAACAGTTTTTGCACTTGAGTGAATCGAGCAACACGAGTAAGAAGGCGGATGAAAAGAAGTACAAGGACGACTCGCATGTTCCATCGACCATGAGATCCAAAGATTTGACAGCTGCCTTGAACGATTTCAACCCAACGGAAGAAAGAATGAAATTGACCAAGACATGGAAACAAAAGGCTTTTAAGGCCAATTCACGTGGTTCTTTCATTGCTTCCAGTTTCACCACTTTGGAGGAATTATTCAAAAAGGTCCCAATGGACACAGGTTTCAACATGGAGCTGAAGTATCCGATGTTGGACGAATCACAATTGGATGACATAGGACAAATTGCATATGAAATGAACTATTTTGTAGACACCATTCTCAAAATGGTGTATGAGTTAGGCAAGGAAAGAGACATTGTTTTTTCTTCATTCCATCCGGACATCTGTATGATGATCACCATGAAACAACCTACTTTCCCTGTTTTATTCCTAACAGAAGCTGGTTCGAGTTTCATGGCTGATGTCAGAGCCTCCTCATTGCAAAATGCAGTTAGATTTGCCAAAAACTGGAACCTGTTTGGTATCGTCTCGGAAGCAACGGTTATTGTTCAGTGTCCACGATTAGTTAATGTGGTCAAAAGCAGCGGCTTAGCTTGTTTCACATATGGTACTGCCAATAACAACCCTGACACTGCGAGAAATGAAATCAAGGCGGGCGTTGATGCCGTCATTGTCGATAGCGTTTTGGCTGTTCGTAAAGGTTTAACCGAGTAATTTTGCTGAGCACTTTTGCTGAGCATTTTTCTCGGAGTTTGCTTTCTAGTATACGGGGCCATGCCTATATAATTTTGATTAAATTGAATTCACCTTTTTCTTTATAAAAGTAATAAGATGTCCATCGTTCAAGCTAGTGGTATCCCATTGAGTGTCCCAGATGATAAGATCACAGAATTCTTTACATTTTGCGGAAAAATCGATTCAATCAAGACGATTTCTAAGGATGAGAAGACCAAGGCTGTGGAGGTGGCGTTCACAAATTCCAGTGCTGTTTCCACTGCACTGCTTTTGAATGGTGCGGAGTTGGATGGTTCTCCAATCAAGGTTGTTGGTGAGGAACCAGCTGCTGGTGCAAAATCAGCGGCTAAGGAAACCTCCGAGTTCCATGAGGGTGACATTTCCCAGGAAGACAAGCCTAAAAGTACCATTTTTGCTGAGTATTTAGCTGCTGGATACAAGTTCTCGGACCAAATGGTTAATAAGGCTGTTGAGTTTGATAAGGAGAAGGGTTGGTCTTCCAAGTTCCACGATTTCATTTCTGATTTGGATAAGAAATACAATATTCATGAGAACGGCGAGGAAATGAAGCAGGGAGCAGGTGCCAATCTGCAGAAAATCCATGAACAGGCGAATGCCAGCTTTGACTTTGATAAGAAGTTAGAAGAGAGCAAGAGAACATGGGCTTCTTATGTTGATGCATTCAAGAAGGACAAGTATGGATCTAAGATTCACGACTTCTACACAAAGACTACATCGGATGCTAAGGAAGTTCATGAAGAAGCCAAAAGATTGGCTGGTTTGAACAAAGAAAAGGCGCCTACACCTACCGTTATCAACGATTCTGCCCAAAAGTCCAATGCACCACCACCTCCGTACATTTCATCCATTGCGCCTAACTCCACCAGCGCGAATGCTGTCGGTGCAGTTGCCTTTGAAGCTGACAAGAAAGAGTAGTTGACGACCTTTTGCGCACTATACCTTTCTATGTGTATTTAATTCTTTAGTTATTTAATCAAGAACGAATCATGAATCAAAGAAGTTTATTCAGTCTACAAGTTTGAAACGTCTATTCAAGGGCAAGTTTATTACGTTAAATGTGTATTAAACTACAGGTTTATCACTTAAGGCGACTATTCAAACTACAAGAACATCACTTTAAATATCTATTCAAACTCCAAGTAGTTATAAACGTCTATTCAAGGGCAAGTTTATTACGTTAAATGTGTATTAAACTACAGGTTTATCACTTAAGGCGACTATTCAAACTACAAGAACATCACTTTAAATATCTATTCAAACTCCAAGTAGTTATAAACGTCTATTCAAGGGCAAGTTTATTACGTTAAATGTGTATTAAACTACAGGTTTATCACTTAAGGTGACTATTCAAACTACAAGATCATCACTTTAAATATATATTCAAACTCCAAGTTCATCACTTTAAATCTCTATTCAAACTCCAAGATCATCACTTTAAATCTCTATTCAAACTCCAAGTTCATCACTTTAAACGTCTTAAGAACGAATCATGAGTCAATGAAATCTATCTCTCTAACTCTCCAGTAAGAATAGATATCTATCTCTTTAACACTCTATTCAAACCAGATATTCATTTCTTTAGATCCCAATTTAATCTCATCTCGTTAAATCTCTATTTTATTCAAACATCTCGTCAACGACGAATCATGAGTCAATGAAATCTATCTTTTAAAGTCTCTATTTAATCTTATAAAAATCGAATTTGAAGCACACCAGGTGAAATACAAAATTCCAATTCTCTAAAGGTGTGTTCTAAAAGCCTGAACACTCGTTGCACACACACAGCCAGCTTCACCGTTCTTTCTTTTCCCGCAACGACAAGCGTTAGGCTGACAAGCGCAATTGTGGGCGTTTTGAGCTGCAATTTGAGCTGGTGCCATCTGGGGCTTTCCCAATCCTCCACAGCAACTTTTAGGTGCGTTCTGGTTCTTATTGCCACAACAAGACATGTTCAATAAATATCACTTAGAGATAAGAAAGAAAGAGTCGCGCTAGTGATAAATTTCAAAAATCCCAATTAGGAAAGAGTTATATTGGATTGCTTCTTCTTTAGTACAAAAATGACATCTGTTGAAAAGAAGCCTTCGTTTTTCAAAAAGTCGGCAGCTAAGCTTGTCGATAGTTTCAAGCAACCTGTTGTGCCTGGTTCAGCACAAAAATCAGAAAAAAAGGCCAATCCTAAGGCACAACCAGGTGCACAGCCTCTCACTGTTGTTCAATTGGATATCAAGGCGATGGAAGAGAAGAGGGCTGCTGCACGTGCTGCTGGAGAAGACCCAGACGCCATTGAGGAAGAACCATTGGCTTCGGAGCAAGAACTTGAAGAGAAAGAAGAAGGAGAAGAGGCTGAAGACGAAGATGTTGAGGAAGAACCGTTAGAGGATGTCGCGGAAGAGAAGCCATTGACTTTAGGTGGGGTCGTTGAACAAAAGAAAGAAGCGGAGGAGGAATTCTTGCCTGCAGCTGAAGAAATTAAGAAGCCAATTGCGGAAGAAGAACCATTAGCTTCTGAAAAGGATGTTGAAGAAGAAGAACCATTGGTTTCTGAAAAACCTGTTGAAGAAGCAGAGGCTGGAGCTTCACCAGTTGCTGAAGAAATTGAGTCAAAGCCATTGGAAGAGGCTGCGGAGGAGGAAGAATTATTATCTTCTGACATTGAAGCTGACAAGCCAATTGAAGTCGCAGATGTGGATGAAACTCCTTTGGATGCATATGAAAATTTGGCTGCAACCTCCGGACCTCTTGCTGCACCAGCACTAGTCATTCCAGAAAGAATTCAGTCCAAACCTAAGTTGGCTTCCAAGTACCAAGAAAACTTCAAGATCTCATCTCAAGTGTTGAAGAAAAATCAGATTGTTAACGTTGGTAGAAGGATCGATCTGGGTGCTGGCTTGATTCTGACAGAGGAGCAAATCTACGAATTGGCTAGAAAGAAATTGCAGCCTGTGATGGGTGAAATCGACAATCGAGTTGCTGAAAACTTGAAGAGAGATGCAATTGCTATGGCCAACGTCGAACAAGGTATCAAGGAAAAGGATGAAGCTGTTGTTGCTGAACAACTGGCTGTCTATAAGGCAGCTGTGGATAACGAAACTGCCATTGTTCAAAAGACTCATGACGACGCTGTTGCTGCCTTAGAAGCAAAGGACCTCGATGCTAAGAACGAGGCTGAAGAGTATGTCAACACACATACCGAGGGCATTGAAAATGATGCCGCAGATGCAGAAAATGCAGAAACCGAAGCTGTTGAAGCTCATGAAGCAAAGAAGCGGGACATGGTTGCCAATATTGCCACTCTGAAGGAATCTAAAACTAAGGAATTGGAGGATACTAAGGCTAAAGAAGTTGAAGAAACAGAACTGGCTGAAAAGTTGGAATCCGAAGGTAAAGATTTGGAATCCAAGGCAGACGCTCTTGAAAAAGAGTTGGCTGAAAAGCAAGCTGTTTTAGAAGCCAAGATCAAGGAAGTGGAAAGTTTGATTGCTGCTAAGAGAGAAAAGAAAGAAAATCTCCGTGCCTCCGGTAAGCAAAGAAAGGTCCATGACAGATCTTTTGGCATCATCAATGCTAAGCACGCCCAATTGGCTTCTAATGTTGCCATTTTGGGTACTCAAATTGGCTTGATGAAGAGTAGAGTTGCTGCCCATGACACCAAGATCAACCATTTAGAGGGTGTTGGTAAGGACGTCTTGTCATCTAAGAGGGTTGAGGCTACTGAAGCAAGGGATAATTGGGATTCCGAGCTGAAACAAATGAGATTGGAAGAAGCTAGAAAGCAGCAAAGATTAAAGATTGAAGCTGAAGAGGAAAGAAAGAGAATAGAAGAGGAAAAGGCCGAAGAGGAAGCCAGATTGCTGAAGCAAAAGGAGGAAGACGAAGCAAAGTTACAAGAGCAAAAGGAAGCCGCTAAACTTGCTGCTGAAAAGAAGAAGAAGGAAGAAGAAGCGGCCATTGCATTGCACGAAGAAGAGGTTGCTAGAACCAAGAAACTGAACGCTATTCGTGAAGAAAAGCTTCAAGCTGAAAAGGAAGCTGCAGCTCCAACTACGCAAAAAAAGGCTGCTGTTGTTGAAGAACCTAAGAAGTCTTCCAAATTTGGTGGTCTATTTGGTGCTGCTGTTGGTGCCGTTACCGGTGCTACTATAGTTGGTGCTTCTACAGCTGGTTCCGCTTCTGGTGCAGCTGTTAAAACTGTTGGTTCTGCTGCCCCAGGCTCGTCAGATGCCCATATTATGAGCAAAAAAGCAGTAGTGGGAGACATTGCAACTGTAGGTTCAAAAACCGGCACTGTTAAAGATGTTTCACTAGCTTCTACGCCAGCTCTTGAAAATAAAGATGGGGGCTCTTTGTCTAGAAAGAGTTCGATTTCCAAGTCAGGATTTGGTCTATTCAGAAGAAAGTCTAACAAAAAGGATTCCTCACCTCAAAAGTCTAGTGAGCCTGTTGGTAAGAATATTGTTGCAACTGGTACAGAGGAGGTAAAGCCTACTGTTGAAGCTAAAACTTCAACCCCACCTGTTCAATCCAAGTCTGATGTTACTACCACAGAAAAATCTGATGCTAAATCTTTTCCGGAAGAACCAGTAGACGTTGACTCACTTCATGGTTCTTCTAAAGCAAAACCAGTTTTTAGTGAAGCTATTCCAACTTCATCCACTGGTGCTGAGCACGGAGCTAAGGCTGCCGCCGATGATGATGAATATGAGGAGGTGAGCACTCTGGAAACTATTGATTCTGCTGAGTACAGAGCCCACAAAGATGATCCTAACTACATGATAATCCACAAATGATGTGGAGACAATACGGCTACTATTTAGGTGATTATTATTATTGTTTATTTTGAAGAATTACATTGATTGTTAATAATATTTAAGCATTCCAAGTTGGATGAACTCGGAATCTATTTAATGACTTATTTGTAAGCGAAACCCTTCTTTTCGAAAGACCAGGAGTCATCTCTAATTCTGCCTCTTAAGATTGGAACTTCAGAACCTGGGACGTAAACATCTTCGAAAAGAATGTCCATCTTGGCTTCAGGTGGAGGAGAAGCGTCGGCTAACTTAACTTGTTCATCAACGTAGGCTCTGGCAGACTTGTCGAAGGCCTTGATTTCTTCTTCGGTCGCAATGTTGAATTCCAAAAGATGAGACTTCAAACCGGCAATTGGATCGTTCTTGGATCTCATGTTTTGGACTTCTTCTCTGGTTCTGTAGGTGGTACCAGGGTCAGACATGGAGTGACCACCGTATCTATAAGTTTCGAATTCAATGACCAATGGACCGTTTTGGTTCGCAGTCCAGTCCTTAGCGAACTTGGCGGCTTGGTAGACGGCCAGAATGTCCATACCGTTAACCTTCAAACCTGGAATGTATTGACCTCTCTTGTAGTATTCGGTCATAGCAGAAGATCTGGAAGCAGAGGTACCCATACCGTACTTGTTATTTTCACAGGTGAAAATACATGGTAAGTTCCAAAGCTTGGCCATGTTGTAAGCTTCGAAAACTTGACCTTGGTTCGCAGCACCGTCACCATACAAGGCCCAGGTACACTTACCGTTCTCCTTGTATTGATGAGCAAAGGCTAAACCGGCCCCTAAAGGAACTTGCGCACCGACAATACCGTTACCACCGTAGAAACCGTGGGTGTACATGTGCATGGAACCACCCTTACCGTAGGAAACACCTGATCTTCTACCCATCAACTCAGCAAGACATTCGTTCACAGAGGCGCCTCTCATGAAGGTAAAGCCGTGACATCTGTAGGAGGTGATAATGTCATCATCTCTAGTGATGGCGTTTTCAATACCAACTGCAATCGCTTCTTGACCAACGGACAAGTGACAGAAACCTCTGATCTTCTTAGCCTTGTAAAGAGCATCTGCTGCCATTTCCATTCTTCTAATAGAAACCATATCCTTGTACATTTGCAAAAGAGTACCCTTTTCAGTTTCATAGTTGAGAGTAGGAGGATCCAGCATGTAACCTTCAAATGAATGTTCTGGCAATTCGATGGAAACAACCTATTAGATGTTAGTATCACTGTTTCATAGCATATTAAACGTGCCCCACACATTAAAACTGATGGGGAGATTAGTATAATCAACATACATCATCACCATTGGCAAGATCTGGGATCTTAATGTTGGAGTCTGGCTTAGTAGTGGCTAAACCTCTAGTAGCCCTTGGAACTGTCTTCCAAGCGTTTGCTTTGACTAATTGGCTCAACATTTCGTAAAGAAGAAGCTAGTAAAAGTTGGTGTGCGTTTCATTTTGGGTACGGTTTTTAAACATCCGAAGGTCGCTCCCCCGCGCGCAACTGGGGAGCTGTCGTGGCATGGCAAAGTTTTTGTTGTGGGTTACGTAAGCATGTTTTTCCTCTTTGGCTTGGTAAAGAAAAAAAAAATGTGTAGGAGGGAGTCTGAATTTGCCCTCGTTATTCGCATTCTTGCAATGGAAGAGGACATTGCGGACTCTGGACCTGATTATGCATACAAGGAAATGACCAGTAAGGTTGTTCAAAGGGATCGAAGACTCATGGACGATCCTGATGATAACCCCCATGTCAATACTAATCCTCAATCGATAAAGGAGCATATCGCATCGATAGGGTTTGGATCGGCTGTTAAGAGTTCTCACAGCAATATAGCAAATAAGGAAGAAGTCAAGTCTCAAGTGGAACAGTTTGAAAAGAAAAATGGAAGTGTGAAGAAGAGTAAAAAGAGAAAAGAAGGCAAAACCCTTTTAGATACCAATATCCAGGAACTGAATTATACGCCAACCACAGAATCTAATGTGTACACTCATTCTCTCATAATTGCATGGTGCTTTAATCAATTGGATAATGATGTTTCAGAAGATGTTGTCATTTCTCTTGCAGACATCATGATTGAATTGTTGAAATCTGAGGACACTAACAATTTGAACAAAAAGAAGGAGGTTGAAGATGTTTTGAATAAGCAACTAGATGATTCACAGTTTTTAGCGTTGTATGACTTGGTCAAGAAGATCACCGATTACTCAGTTAAGACTGATCGTTCCGATCAAGACGGTGTTGGTATTGTGATTGATGACGATGATGATGAGGAGGAGGATGAGGAGGACAATGATGAAGATGAAGACCAATACAATGATGAAAGTGACTTTGAAAATATAGAAACGATAGATGCGAACAAGATTCTTGAACAAGATACCATTGATCAATCTAATATTGTCAAACTCGTTACTTCCGATGAGGCCCATCAACATTTAGATGCCAAATCCATTAACAGATTTTGGTTGTCCAATAAATTGTTAGAGGCTAATCCAGGCATTGACTCCATCAAACAATCGCATATTTTAGAACAGATCATTGCCGGTCTGAGCCAATTAGCCAATAAAGAAATTCAAGTTAAAGATTTAGAATCAATTTTGAGTGAAATCATTGAACTTGAAAACGGTGATATTTTTGTCCTGATAATGAAGAACTACTACAAAATCCACTATGCCATCAAGCTTTCTGAGACCAAGGATGAAGCCGAAATTGAACAAATTTACAAAGATATGCGAGCCCGTGGACTTGATTCTCTTGTTTCCGAGCTCAGAGGGAAAAGATTGAGGGAAGAAGATGAAAATGAAAATGATGATGATGATGATATCGTTAAGAAACAGAAACTCAAAAATCAAAATTCCCAACAAGTGGATAACTACCCCAAATACCTCAATTTAAATAACCTAAAATTCACACAAGGGTCGCATTTAATGACAGCTTCATCTTTTCAACTACCAGATGGCTCATTCAAAAGAACACGTAAATCATGGGAAGAAATCCATATTCCCCCTCCTCAGAAGGCAAAAATGGGTGAAGATGAAAAACTTGTTGATATTGCTGAGCTTCCTGAATGGGCTCAAGAAGCTTTCCCTTCAAACGAAACAACAACTTTGAACAGAATTCAATCTAAAGTTTATCCATCTGCATTTCTAGATGATGGTAATCTTTTAATGTGTGCTCCAACTGGTGCTGGTAAAACTAATGTTGCCATGTTAACAATTTTGAATACTATGTCTAAATACAGAAACTCTAATGGTTCATTCAAGTTGAATGATTTCAAAATTGTTTTCATTGCTCCATTAAAGGCATTGGTTCAAGAACAAGTGAGAGAATTCTCAAGAAGATTGGACAGGTTTGGAATCAATGTTAATGAATTGACTGGTGATTCTAATTTAACAAAGCACCAGATTGCAAATACCCAAATTTTAGTTACAACACCAGAAAAATGGGATGTGATTACTAGAAAAAATAATGATGCTTCATTTGTTCAGTTGGTTAGATTGGTCATCATTGATGAAATCCACTTGTTGCATGATGAAAGAGGTCCTGTCTTAGAAGCCATAGTTGCAAGATCTATGATGAATGAACATATTTTCAATGATTCTCATGTAAGGTTTGTTGGTTTGTCTGCTACTTTACCAAATTACAAAGATGTTGCTCAATTTTTACAAATTGACCAATCCAAAGATTTGTTTTATTTTGATTCCTCATTCAGACCTTGTCCGTTGGCTCAACAGTTTATTGGTATAACAGAAAAGAAGGCGTTCAAAAAATATGAGGCTATGAATGAAATATGTTATGAAAAGGTTGTTGAAAACATTAAGGCAGGTCATCAAGTTATTATCTTTGTTCATTCTAGAAAGGAAACTGAAAAGACAGCCAAGGCAATTTCTGAAAAGATTCTTGCAAACGACCAATTGAAAGATTTAATGAATTTCTCAACAGGGGTCAATGAGATTTTGAAATCAGAAGCTGAAAATGCTAAAAGTAAAGGGCTTAAAGAAGTTTTAAGAATGGGAATCGGTATTCATCATGCTGGTATGACTAGAGAAGATAGGTCGGTATCTGAAGATTTATTTGCCGAAGGACATATCAAAGTTCTTGTCTCAACTGCAACTTTGGCTTGGGGTGTTAATCTACCTGCTCATACTGTTATAATTAAAGGAACCAGTATTTATTCACCTGAAAAAGGTGCTTGGACCAACTTGTCACCGCAAGATATTCTTCAGATGTTAGGTAGAGCTGGTAGACCACGTTATGATACTCATGGTGAAGGTATTATTATCACCGATCAGGATGAAGTTAAATACTATTTGGCCATTTTGAATCAACAACTACCAATTGAATCTCAAATGTATTCCCAACTGGCAGATTCATTAAATGCTGAAATAGTTTCAGGGTCTATCAAATCCTTGAGTGATTGTGTTAATTGGTTGGGTTACACTTATCTTTATGTTAGAATGTTGCATTCGAAATCAATTTACTTTGTTACTGAGGATTATGATAATGATACCCTTTTATTGAAAAGAAGAAGAGATTTGGCATATTCTGCTCTTGTCATTTTATCCAAATATGGCTTAATTAAGTACAATTTCAAAAATGATGTTATTTCTTCTACAGATTTGGGGAAGATTTCATCATATTATTATATTAGTTACTCAAGCATTCGGAATTATGATAAACAATTGAAATCACATTTCACTGAAATTGAATTGTTTAGAATATTTGCTACAAGTGCCGAATTTAAGTATATTCCAGTTAGAAAAGAAGAGAAATTTGAATTGCAAAAACTGATGGAGTCTTCTCCAATCCCTATCAATGAATCTGTCGAAGATCCATTGTCAAAAGTTAACATTTTACTTCAGGCATACATTTCTAAATTGAAACTTGATGGATTTGCTCTGATGGCCGATATGTTTTACGTTGTTCAATCTGCTGGTAGGTTGTTCAGAGCTATGTACGATTTAGCATTAAGAAAAAAATGGTCAAGACTATCAAAGACATTGTTGAACATATGTAAGATGATTGAAAAGAGAATGTGGTTAACACATTCTCCAATGAGGCAATTCAAAGAGTCACCAAGAGAAATTATTCAAGTTTCTGAAAGATCAATGACTCCTTGGAAATACTATTTGACATTAGATGAACCGAAATTGGCTATTCAAGCATTTAAGGCCGCTAAATTTGGTAATTTAGTTTGGGATCTGTTGAGCAAATTTCCTCGCCTTTCTATTACACACTCTGCCAAACCAATTACACCAAGTTTGTTATTAATACAATTAGAAGTTACACCAACTTGGAAGTGGGACACTAAAGTTCACGGGTTTAGTGAATCATTTGTTTTGATGATTGAAGATTGTGATTCCGAAAAAGTTCTGTTTTCTGAACCTTTCATTGTTAAAAAAGATTTAATTGATGAGGTTCATATCATTGAGTTAACTGTTCCTATCTTTGAAATTGAACAACCAAACTATTTTGTTTCTATTATCAGTGAAAAATGGCTCCATTGTGAAACAAGATCTCCTATAATGTTGACGAATATGCGGCTACCAGCTAAATTTCCAGCACCTACATTAATTGATCCGGAAAACGTTTTAGTCAAAACATCGGAACTTGGTGTTTCTGAGTTCATTGACGTTTTTTCATTTGAAGAATTTAATAGGTTTCAATCAGATGCATTTGATTCAGTTTACAACACTGATAGAAACATTATTTTTAATACATCCAAGGGTAATGGTAAGACAACTATTGCTGAATTGGCCCTTTTGAATCATTGGAAAAATGAGAAAGGTAGAGCAATATACATTTCTCCCACTCAAGAACAGGTTGATCAATTGGCAAAACAATGGAAAAAAAGATTTAGTAATTTGGCTGGTGGCAAGGTTATTGATAAGCTCACTGGTGATTTAAATTACGATTTGAAAATTTTGTCTAAATCTCATTTACTCTTGGGTACAATTGATCAGTTTGATTTGTTGACAAGACGTTGGAAACAAAGAAAAAATATTCAGTCTATTGAGCTGGTGCTTTCTGATGATATTCATGTCATTGGAGATGGTAAATGTGGGACGGTTTATGAAAATGTCTTGAGTCGTTTAAGATACATTCAAATTAATTTAGCAAAGAATATCAGATTTGTTGCATTGGGATCATCTTTGGCAAGCTTTAAAGATGTTGCTGATTGGTTGGATGTTCCAAAACACTCTATCTTCAATTTTGATTCGAGGGAAAGAATTTACCCTGTGGAAGTCCAATTCCAAAAATTTGATATCTTGCATGTTCCTTCCTTAATCAAATGTTGTGTCAGGCCTGCCTATGATGCGATTAACTCACTGAGTTTTGTTAATGGGGAAGAAAATGCTGTCATCTTTGCGCCAGGTAGAAGACAATGCATTGATGTTGCAAAGGAGTTTATCAAGAAGTTGAAGATTGACAAAATAGAATGGCTAAAGACCGATAGGCAATCACTGATTTCATATGTGAAGAAAATTGAGGATCAAAAATTAGGGGAGATGTTGAATCACGGTATTGGGTTATACTACAAGGACATGCATCATAATGACAAGTTGATTGTTGAAAAATTGTTCAATGCTGGAGCCTTGACTTGTTTGCTAGCTACTCATGAAACTAGTTCATGGTGCCCATCTGGTAATTTTGCATGTGTTGTCACTACCCAATATTACAACGGTAAGGAACAAAAGTATGTTGATTACAAGATTAATGATTTATTGGAAATGGTAGGCTGTTCAAGATTACCTGGAAGTAAAGTTTCAAAGGCCTTGGTTTTGACTAATTCATCGAAGTTGAATTATTATAAAAGATTTTTGAGTACTTCATTGCCATTGGAAAGTCATTTGAATTTTTTCCTACACGACACTCTTTTGTCCGATATCAATTTCAAGTTAGTTAGAAATAGACAAGAAGCTGTTGATATATTGACTTACTCCTTGTTCTATAGAAGATTACAATTAAATCCATCATTTTATGGTCTTGCTGATTCTTCTGATGAAAGTCTAGGTGAATATTTGTCTGAATTGATTGAGAATACTTTGAATGATTTACATGAGGCCAAGCTTGTTGAACTAAACATTGATGATGATGATGAAAATGAAGACGAAGAAGAGGAAGATGATAAAATTGAAATTATTCCGGGTACCAGTTGTATGATTGGTGCTCATCATAATGTTTCATTTGTCACATTGCAAATTTTCACACAATCATTGAAATCGGATACATCGTTGAAGGATTTATTTGAAATTGTTTGTCAAGCTGATGAATTTAGTGAAGTTCCAATTAGGCTTAATGAAGACGGTATTTTGACAAGGTTGTACAATTCATTACCAATAAAGTTCAGTGGAGATGAAGATTTCAATTCTCCTAATTTCAAAACGTTTATTTTAGTACAAGCTTATCTTTCAAGAATCCAACTGAACGTGGATTTGATGTCTGATTTGAAATACATTTTCCAAAAGATGATGAATCTTTTGAATGCATGTGTTGATATTCTTTCAAGTGAAAGTAATTTGAACGCTATGACAGCAATGGATCTATCACAAATGATTGTTCAAGGTATGTGGAGTACAGAAAGTCCTTTGAAGCAAATACCATTCTTTGACCAAGGAATTATCGATAAATGCACAAAGAAAGATATAAAGACTGTTTACGATTTTATGGAATTAGAGGATGATGATAGGGATGAAATTTTAGGTGCATTTAGTAATGATCAAATTGAGCTGATTGCTGGATATGTCAACAAGTATCCTAATTTAGAGGTAGGTTACGAATTTAATCAAGATGACCTGAAATCAGAAGAAGTTTGTGAGATCATTGTTAATATTGAACGAGATGAGGACGTTGAAGATGCAAAAGTTGAATCAAGCGAGTTCCCATTAGCTAAATACGAATCATGGTGGATCGTTCTTGGGGATTCCAAGAGTAAAAAATTGTACGCTATCAAGAAAACTGAACTGTTGAAAGAGAATGTGAATGTGAAACTGAAATTTACAATTCCAGACTCCGGAAAACACAATTTGTCCATATGGGTTGTTTCTGATTCGTTCTGTGATGTTGATAAACAAGTAGATATTGGAGAAGTAGAACTTCAGTAGAAAACTTGTATTACAAATTTGTATTATAGAAATGTAAAATATTACGTAATAAATTTTTTGGCCCTGTATTTTTCATTTTTTGATCTCAAGACGTTAATAATGAAGTATGTATATAACCATAAAGGAGAAGTGAACCAAAAGAGGTTTTACTAACATAAACAGGTTTTTTATTGATGATCTGCCGGTGCTTTTCCCGTATCCGAAAATCTATCCCGAACAATATGCATACATGTGCGATATGAAAAAGAGTTTAGATGTTGGAGGTAATTGTATATTAGAAATGCCTTCTGGTACAGGTAAAACTGTATCATTATTATCATTAACAGTGGCTTATCAGATGCATTATCCGGAACATCGTAAGATCATTTATTGTTCACGTACCCAATCAGAAATTGAAAAAGCGTTGATTGAATTGAAGAATTTGATGGCTTATAGAGCCAAAGAATTGGGTTGTGTTGAAGATTTTAGAGCATTGGGTCTTTCGAGTAGAAAGAATCTTTGTATACATCCTGTTATTGGTCAAGAAAAGGAGGGTGTTGTTGTGGATGAAAAATGTAGACGTATAACAAATGGTCAATTGAAAGAACGAATCGAAAAGGGAGATGCAGATGCAGATATTGAGGATCTTTGTTCTTTTCATGAGAAATTATATGAAAAGGAGCCTGACAATTTGATTCCTCCTGGTGTTTATCCATTTGAAGAATTAATTGATTATTGTAAAGCTGAAGGTACTTGTCCATATTTTACCGTTAGAAGAATGATGCCATTATGCAATGTTGTCATTTACTCTTATCATTATTTGATTGATCCAAAGATTGCAGAAAGAGTTTCCAAGGATTTAAGTGGAGATAGTATTGTCATTTTTGATGAAGCGCACAATATTGATAACGTTTGCATTGAATCCTTATCGATGGATGTCACAGATGATCTTTTGAAAAAGGCAACCAAGGGTGCCAATGCATTGAGCTCAAAGGTGGATCATATAAAAGATGTTGATTCTAGCAAATTACAAAATGAGTATGAAAAGCTAGTGGAGGGATTAAGAGAGTCGCAAATTATTAAAGATCAAGAAGACAGTTTCGTGAGCAATCCAATATTATCAAAAGATGTTTTACAAGAAGCAATTCCAGGTAGCATTAGAAGAGCAGAGCATTTCATTTCCTTCATGAAGAGATTCATTGAATATTTAAAAACTAGAATGAAGGTTCTACATGTTATTTCAGAAACTCCAATCTCATTCTTGCAGCATTTAAAGCAACTCACTTTCATTGACAAGAAACCTCTTAGGTTTTGTAGTGAAAGATTGTCATTGCTAGTTCGTACATTAGAAATTGAAGATATTGAAAGTTTTATGGCATTAAAAGACATTGCCATGTTTGCATCCCTAATTTCAACGTATGAAACAGGGTTCACATTGATTTTGGAGCCGTTTGAAACCGAAAATGCGACTGTACCAAACCCAATTCTGAGGTTGTCATGTTTAGATGCATCCATCGCTATCAAGCCAGTGTTTGACAGGTTCAACTCTATCATCATCACCTCGGGTACCATTTCGCCATTGGACATGTACCCTAAAATGCTCAATTTTGAAACGGTGGTTCAGCAATCCTACACAATGACCTTGGACAGGCGATCATTCTTGCCCTTGGTTGTTACCAAGGGTTCAGATCAGGTTGCCATCAGCTCGAGATTTGAAATTAGAAACGATCCCAGTGTTGTTAGAAACTACGGGACGTTACTGATTGAGTTTTCCAAGATCACACCAGATGGGCTTGTTGTTTTCTTTCCGTCCTACTTGTACATGGAAAGTATCATTTCGCAGTGGCAGACCATGGGTATATTGGACGAAGTATGGAAGTATAAGTTGATCTTGGTCGAAACTCCAGATGCTCAGGAGACATCATTGGCTCTAGAGACTTATCGTAAGGCATGTTGCAATGGTAGAGGAGCAGTCTTGTTTTCTGTTGCGAGAGGTAAGGTTTCAGAAGGTATTGATTTTGATCATCAATATGGACGCACGGTTTTGATGATTGGTATTCCTTTCCAATACACTGAATCCCGTATCCTTAAGGCCAGGTTAGAGTTTCTTAGAGATAACTATCAGATCAGAGAGAACGACTTCCTTTCTTTCGACGCCATGAGACATGCGGCACAATGTTTAGGAAGAGTCTTGAGAGGTAAAGACGACTACGGGGTCATGGTTCTTGCAGATAGACGTTTTGGTAGAAGAAAAAACCAGCTACCTAAATGGATTGCACAGGGTCTCTTGGATGCTGACACCAACTTGAGTACTGATATGGCGATTGCTAGCGCTAAGAAGTTTCTCCGAGTCAGTGCGCAACCCGTTGATCCAAGAGATTCTGAAAACGGGGTTTCCGTGTGGACTCGGGAACAGCTTGAACAGCATCAAAAGCTTCAACGTGAAGGAATTACTGCCGAAGTTGTAGCCGACGTGGAAATGACGGGTTAAATAATATAATATAATATAATATAATAGCACAAACGTTCATGAGCTGCTGAGCTGCTGAGCACATTTTAAAATAAGCGATGATGCCGTTTTTGTGTACGATCGTATAGTATAAATTTTCTAAAATGCTTGCTCCTCTTTCTCTTTCTGGTTAAAGAATGTCAAGAGAGAACGTTTACATTGTTGCTGCAGCTAGAACTCCAATTGGGTCTTTCCAAGGTGGATTGGACAGTTTAAATTACGTTGACTTAGGGGTTCATGCCGTGAAGGCAGCTTTAGAGAAGGTTCCTCAGATCAAGGCCACCGATGTGGAGGAGATCTTTTTTGGTAACGTGTTACAAGCCAATGTTGGACAGGCACCAGCTAGACAAGTGGCTTTGGGTGCTGGATTGGGTGAAGACACCCCAGCTACTACCATTAACAAGGTGTGTGCGTCTGGTATGAAGGCCATCATCTTCGGTGCGCAAGCCATCATGACCGGTACTGCTGACATTGTTGTTGCAGGTGGTGCAGAATCAATGACGAATGCTCCATACTACATTCCAAAGGCCAGAGGTGGTCTGAGATTCGGTGAAGGTCAAATTGTGGACGGTATTCAAAGAGACGGTTTAAACGACGCATACGACGGTCAAGCTATGGGTGTTGCTGCTGAAAAGTGTGCGAGCGACCATGGTTTCTCAAGAAACGATCAGGACGATTTTGCCATTGCTTCTTACCAAAAGGCACAAAAGGCACATGCTGAAGGTAAGTTCAAGGCCGAAATTGCACCAATTACCATCAAGGGATTCAGAGGTAAGCCAGATGTTGTGGTTGAAGTTGATGAGGAATCATCCAAATTGAACGAACCAAAGTTGAGATCAGCTAGAGCCGTTTTCAAGAAGGATAACGGTACCGTGACTGCTCCAAATGCCTCTCCTATCAACGATGGTGGTGCTGCTGTTGTTTTAATGTCTGAACAAAAGGTCAAAGAATTGGGCATCACTCCATTGGCCAAGATCAGAGGTTGGGGTGACGCTGCTCATGCACCTGTTGACTTCACCACTGCACCATCTTTAGCTGTTCCAAAGGCCTTGAAGCATGCGCAATTGACTACTGCAGATGTCGACTTTGTCGAATTGAACGAAGCGTTCTCTGTTGTTGGTTTAGCTAACACCAAGCTTCTCAACTTGGATCCTGCTAAGGTTAACGTTTATGGTGGTGCAGTTGCCATTGGTCATCCATTGGGTTGTTCAGGTGCCAGAGTCGTTGTCACCTTGGCCCATGTTTTGAAACAAGAAGGTGGTAAGATCGGTGTTGCTGGTATTTGTAATGGTGGTGGTGGAGCCTCTGCTATTGTTATCGAAGCAATTTAAATAGATTGTGTATTGATATTGTTTTATTCTACGAGTTAAGCATTACTGTGATTGAGAATAGGAGTGCGCCATTACTTTGATTAGTAGCAAGCTACCACTTATGTCAAAAGGGCGTTTAAATAGATGGTGTGTTTGTGTAAGTCTAGAGATTGTTTTAAGCTGCAAGTTAGCCACTACCCCCATATAAAAAAGTAGTTTCACCAACCTGCTTACATAAGACGTGTGGTAATGATGGCAAAGTGTGATCCCCTTCGCCTCGCCCACGGTTGTTGCTAACTTGCTGTATTTCTACCCTCAGTTGGTGACAACAGACTTAAGACTGAAAATTACTACTGGGCTACCCACAGATAAAATTCGGTCACCGCGGGGATCGAACAGGACACTTCAAACCCCAACCACGTCTAAATGTAAGACGGTGTTGACCGCCCCACTAATCCATTACAGATAGTTAAGTTGTGATTTGAGCCACAAAATATTCCCCCACACAACTAAAGCCAAAGTCACGTGATAGTCACGTGATTGCATTTTTTTTAATGGGAAGTTTAGTCTGCTGTACAAAACAATTCCCAATGATTAAGGTATTATTTTGTTAAAAATCATGTCAAATCCTGATCAACTTGTTCAAGAGGTATGTCCACGCATGCAATGTCTTTTTACCATAAGGATTCATACTAACATAGATCTCTAGGCATCTAAATTGTTGAACAAAAAGCCGGGATTCTTTTCCTCCCTCATGGGTTCAGGCAATTCAAATTTCGAAGAGGCTGCAGATCTGTTCAAGTCTGCAGCCATTGGCTACAAAGCTCAAAGACAATATCTTGAATCAGGTAACGCATTTTTGAAAGAGGCAGACTGTGAATTGAAAACGGACGCACCAGAAGAAGCTGCCAACACCTTAGTTGAAGCTTATAAGGTTTTCAAACTGGAATCGCCAGAAAGAGCTGCAGAAGCATTAGAAAGATCAATCTCGATGTTTGTGCAAAGAGGCCAATTCAGGAGAGCTGCAAATTTCAAATCTGAACTAGGTGAACTCTATGAAAATCAATTACACAATGTTGGATTAGCCATCAAGTCGTATGAAGAATCTAGTGATTGGTATTTGGGTGACTCTGCTACCGCATTGTCAAACAAATTTCTTCTCAAAGCAGCTGATCTTTATTGTGACGATTCTGTCAAACAATTTGCAAAAGCTTCACAAATATTTGAAAAGATTGCCAAGGAATCACTCAACAATTCATTATCAAAATGGTCATTGAAGGAATATTTCCTTAAAGCTATTATTTGTCGCTTAGCCGAAAAAAATGATTATGCTAGTGGTTCAGCATTGTTATCGAAGTTTACTTCATGGGATCCATCCTTTTTAGATACAAGAGAATTCGAGTTTTCACAAGCTTTGGTAGATGCTGTTAAAGATGGTGATGAAAATGGCATCAGTGCTGCGTCAAAGAAATTTGATCAATTCCAAAGATTGGATTCTTTGAAAGTCAGATTGCTCAATATTGTTAAATCTAACATTGAAACTCAGCCATTAGACTTGGAAGAAGATTTTACTTAAAGTTTTGCTTAGGTTATTTTATAGTACTGTATTTAAAATAAAGGAAAATTTATCATAGCACTTGATTCAAGGCAGTGCTAGCTACACGAGGTTCACGTCATGTCATATCTATTTCTGTCAAGTCGTTCATCATGTTATGTTTGTACCGATTGTCATCTGAAGTTCATGTGATGTTCATCCAGCGTCTATTGGTGTAACACTTCAACGTTTCATCGTAAACGCATGCTGTTCCCTAATTGTGTCAATAGCCGGTCGTGTCAATTATTGTCTAGAAAATGCCTTCTCAACTTTTAAGATTTCGCTCTTTTCATCAAGCATCTGCCTTAAAACTTCGAAACGATCAGACTCATGAAAAGCCAAACAACTCAATAAAATTTTGGTGATTTAACTTATCATCAGCTTCTAAAGTCAGTTCGTTACTGTTGTTTAATTAATAAAAAATTACTCAAATCATGAGCCTTTTCTCTCCAGAAGGTAGTTTATTCAAAACGATGCCCAATGAAAACATAAATGGACACCAATATGACTTTTAAATAAGAAATACAGATTTAGCGTTACTAGTACATTCAAATTTAACTTTCTAACTGGAACATTCAATTTTAGCATGATTTTCACAATCTATAATTCATCCTTGTTGGTCTTGGAGTCTCAAGCTTTAGCATAATCATAAACGGTTGTGTCCTCTTCAGAATCACCTATTTCATTTGACACGCCACTTCTACTGGTAACCACTGGTAAATCTTCTTCAGCTACATTCACGTGAGCAGCAAGCTCCTTAGCATTGAAACCCATGTTGCTACCCACTTGGAAGTAGTTATAAAGCCTTGCGGCATAATCATCTGGATTGGCAGGGGGTGCAAGTGGAGTCCTTCCTACTAATCCCTGTGCAATCATGTCTTCTGCAGTTACGCCCGCTAATGGCAAAACTTCAACATCCGGCTCATAGGTGTACACACCTTTATTGAAACTGGCATATATGCTGATGCCAAACAATTGATTACATATTGAGAAGGGAGTCAAGTTTATAGTAGCCCTATCAACATCAGGCGTAGCAGGTGCAAAATTGAGGTGACCATCTTCCGTAATGTAGTAACCGTAATCAGTAGCATTATGGAATTTCAAGCAGTCTGTTGTACAACAGTCGCATTAGCAATAGAACTAGCAAATGCTATTCCAAAAAACCGCTTGCTACAACAACTGAAAATAATACAGAAGGGTACATTATAAATATATAAACTCAATGTCTTAAAGAAGAGAAGGTGGAAGTGCGAGATTAATATTTCATGTGCAATAGCCGTCATAAGATCAATTTTTTTCAGAAAAATACTATGAAAGTATTCATTGTTGATTAAGATTGCGATTAGAATGCTGAGCGCAATTCATGTTACAGTATATTTATTAAAGAAATATGAATGAGTAGATTTAAACTTATCTTCTACCACCAAATCCACCTCTTGAACCACCTCTAGATGAACCACCAAATCCACCTCTTCCACCTCTTGATGAACCACCAAATCCTCCTCTTCCACCTCTTGATGAACCACCAAATCCACCTCTACCACCTCTAGAAGCACCAAATCCACCTCTGCCGCCTCTACCAGCTGGGCCACCTCTACCAGATGATTGGCCTCTTGGACCACTTGCCTTCTTCTTTGGTTTTGGACCAACAGCCTTGGCCTTTGGTAAGAATCTTTCTAATGGTAATAACTTATCAGCAGCAATGTAGAATTTATCACCGTCTTTAAAGGAATCAGCCTTAACACCTTCTGAGGTTTTGATAGTGAAGAAAACTTCATTGAGAGGACCTAAAATTTCATCAACTTTACCGATTTGAGTCTTGTTCTCTAAATATATTGGTGCATTGAAGTATGGAATCTTTTCGTTAATAGATCTACAGACGATATCACCTTCACATTCGTGTAAAAAGGCACCCATTTCAAAAACTCTGTCTGGTGGACCTTGGTCCATAGGTCTGCCACCTCTACCACCTCTGAATCCTCCTCTTCTTTGCATTTGAAGTTGGACTTTTGATAATATAAAAAATGAAATGTATAAAAATTTTTTCACCTTAGAAAAATCTTCCCTTCAGTGCCAGATCAATCAACAAGTCACGTGACACAATATAATTGAAAAGTCAAACATACGTGAGAAGAGCTAAGACAAAGCAGAAAAAATGCGTTCAATATGCGTTCCAAATTGTGGTTTGTATCTGCTTCACGCGCAACAACGTTGCTGCCATTTTTGGCTAAATTTACGTATAATTGAAACTCAGCATTTTTTCATATGCCTAAATAAAAGGTTGATTGCTTTGCGGTATTTGAACTGTTCTGATGATCTAATTGCACAATATTTATTGTTGAAATATCCAGTAAATGTGTAACATGACCAATAGATTGAGATTCTATGATGGCAGATTCATAATTTGTCACGTTTAGTAATGCTATTGAATGTTTTATTCTTTTTTTACGGTTTACCTTTCTAATATGTTTTAGCGCACTTACGTTTATTTGTGATTCAAAACGGGTAAGCATTGACAAAATTGAAATTAAATAATAAATATCTTGAGCTCGAGCTTCATATGTTAATGAGGATTTCGTTTAAAATTATTCATTAGCACAGGTAAATTCTAAGAAATCTACCTGTGCAATGACCGAAAGGTGGTTTCTTACAACAGAAGATTTTTGTGGCAAAACAAAAAGTTTTCAGGATGTAAATCATCAACAAGGTAAATAGTTTCATCAGTTAGATAAACCTGATTACAATTTGTGCATTGCCTAGACAGGCAAAACCTTTTTTTGCCATTTAAGTTCTCAACAGCTCCATATAGCGTAATGGTGATCGCGTCTGACTACGGATCAGAAGGTTGTAGGTTCGAGTCCTACTGTGGAGGAGCGCACAAATTTTTTTTGCTTGGATTCGAGGCTTGAAGTTTGTGGGATTTCTTACATCTTTTTAGTACTTGTGCAGTCGTTGCTCAGAATTGAGGGTTTCACCCGAAGTGCATGGCATTCATTCATCTATTCTATGTTATAAAGAAGTTGTGTGACTGCAATAGTATATAGGTAAGGAAGAAGGATATAAATTAAGGTATAGGCTGATGAAGCTGGATTTATTTAGCCATCGGCATTGAAAAAAAGAAGGTAAGAAAAATGTAACATTCAAGTTGCAGCGTAAAACTTCAAGGTGAGGAGTTGGGGGTGTCAAGCAAAGCTTGGCTCAAGAGTCTCATTTAATGAATGTAAAGTGGGATCCAATGTCAAGTTTGGCTCTTCATTCAATAGAACTTTCTGTGCAAACTGATGAGGCAGGTCAACAACAGCAGACACAGGATTATAACCAATAACATCTGGTGTCAGAGGGTCTGTGCCCTGAACAAGTATATCTTCAGGACACACAATGGTTTTCAGCCTACCAGGTTCGGAAAATCTTCTATCAGATAGAAAATTCTTATCTGATCCTAAGACACCGGTCTTCAAGTCACTGAGATTGATAAACGGTGTACCGCTAATGGTAGTGTCGGTTGTTAAAGTTGGAGTAAGGGACCTACGGGGGTTATTAGGAAAGGGTACGTTCCTTGCATTTGCTGAGGCCGAATCTGGCAAAGAGTCCACATATTGCATTCTGTGTCTAGTCTCTATATCCGGGAGCGGGTTCCCATTAGGATCCAATAAGTTGCCGAATGTGTTGCTATCAGCCAAGAGGAGTTCTATGTCACCAGGAGTTGGAACAAGCGGAGAAGTGTTTTTGACTTCGATTTCTTCACCAGTTTGCTTGTAAAGGAATCCAATGCTAACATGAGAAGTCAACAATAGATTGAAAGTTGATTTCAAATGTAACTGTAACGATTTGTCAATAATCTGTGTAGCGACCAAGTTCAGAATGAACTTCATCTCTTTGAGAATAGATTCATTGTTTTGTTGCAACATGATAAGCGTTTCTCTCAATTGGAGCAATGTTGGATAATCCGCATCTGTAATATTGAAATGATTTTTTAATGCATGGTTTCCACTAAACACTTCCAACAACAATCCTAGATCTACAAGATACTTCAACTTTGTTTCCTTTTTGTCAGTAACCGTCATACCACCAGCGCCGTCACTCGTGTTGGAAAGTCGCAAAAGTTTAGTTAAATAAATAATTTCTTTTTGAGAAGAGTCTAGCTCCGTCTTGGATTCAGTTAAATCCACTTGTAGCTTCTGTTCATTGGCTAAACTTTCACTCAATAGTCTTCTTTGAATCAACGAATCTTTGGCTTGAAGCTGCAAACTTGCTTCTAGTTTTGAAATAGCGGTAGCCTTACTTTCCGAACTTTTAAGCTGGGTTTGGACAATTGATTGTAATCTTTGAATTTCCAATTGCAAAGTGTCTACTGATGCCTTAAGATGTTTGTTCTCACACTCCAACGCCTCGTTACGATTAAGAAGAGTCTGCAAAAACTTCTCTTTCAAAGCACTACTAGGCATTGTAGAAAAGAAGTTCTTAAGAAAGAGAAAACACTGTCTAAATTGAGTTTCTCAATATTTGTGGGATCTCCGCAACTTTTTATTCTTCTCGTATGTTAATCGGAATCCATGCTAAAAAGAAGGTTTACATGATATCACCTAATTACGTCACTTATGCTCAGCGTGCTCTTTCAACTCGTTCTTTAAATTTTCTTGTGACGACAGATTTACATTCCAAGTTTCAGCCAATGCTTCAAGAGACAATTAAATGGACAAATAGGTCACTTTAGACATCGCATGCAATTTTTTTTTAAGCCTACGACATGGTCTTTTGCTTTCTTACTAATCAAGCAAGTAATCTACATCTAGCTTAGAATGTACGTTGGGCTGTATGGCCTGTAACAATTCGGCTTACGTTATCTAAACTTTGGCTTACGTAAACAGTTAGCTATAGTGGATTACGTAAACATCGGTATCATTTTTAGAAAACGCTAGCATTACTGAATCTGTGGCTGCCTTGCAGTTATGTCCATGCTATTTAGAATTCCTGATTTGAACAAACCGAACCATCCATGCACATTGATGCGCCAATTTGGGTCTATTGACAGATCTGGGCTATTTCTGACCCTCACGCTCATTTAAATCCCATATCCGACAGTGACTCCGCTCATGCAAATTTACGCTTCATTTTTTCTATTATATATTAGTAAAGTCTATAGAAAACTTCTGAATCTAATTAATTAATAAACCTTATCATCACATTTAATCGACTTCTTCAACGGTTGGACCGGCTGGTTCTTCAGCAGCTGGACCTGCACCTGGAGCACCTGGGAAACCACCTTCTGGGGCACCACCAGCTTGGTAGAACTTAGTCATGATTGGGTTAACAACTTGTTCCAATTCCTTTTGCTTGTCTTCGAATTCTTCCTTAGTGGCAGTTAAGTTAGAGTCTAACCAAGTGATAGTTTCATCACAAGCCTTGGTTAATTCTTCCTTTTCAGCAGCATCAACCTTTTCTTCGAAAGCCTTTTCGGAAGAAGTGTTCTTGACAGAGTAAGCGTATGATTCCAATTGGTTCTTAGCACCAATTCTGGCAGCTTCCTTTTCATCTTCATCCTTGAACTTTTCAGCTTCGGCAACCATTCTTTCAATATCTTCTTGAGATAATCTACCCTTGTCGTTAGTGATTGTAATCTTTTGGGTCTTACCAGTACCCTTTTCTAAGGCAGAAACATTCAGGATACCATTAGCATCGATATCAAAGGTGACTTCAATTTGTGGAACACCTCTTGGAGCTGGTGGAATACCAGATAATTCGAACTTACCAAGTAAGTTGTTATCCTTCGTTCTAGCTCTTTCACCTTCAAAGACTTGAATGAGGACACCTGGTTGGTTGTCAGCATAAGTGGAGAAGGTTTCAGACTTCTTAGATGGAATAGTAGAGTTTCTTGGAATCAACTTGGTCATGACACCACCAGCGGTTTCAATACCAAGAGATAATGGAGTAACATCCAATAACAATAAGTCTTGGGTCTTGGATGACTGATCACCAGTTAAGATAGCAGCTTGAACAGCAGCACCGTAAGCAACAGCTTCATCTGGGTTAATGGACTTGTTTGGTTCCTTACCGTTGAAGTAGTCAGAAACTAACTTTTGAACCTTTGGAATTCTGGTAGAACCACCAACAAGAACAATTTCATCAACAGCGGACTTGTCAATCTTGGAATCTCTCAAAACCTTTTCGACTGGGTCCATAGTAGATCTGAATAAATCACCACATAATTCTTCGAATCTAGCTCTGGTAATAGAGGTGTAGAAGTCAATACCTTCGAACAAGGAATCAATTTCAATTGAGGTTTGAGCAGAGGAAGATAAGGTTCTCTTGGCTCTTTCACAAGCAGTTCTTAATCTTCTTAAAGCTCTTTGGTTAGCAGAAAGATCCTTCTTGAACTTTCTCTTGAATTCGTTCTTGAAGTGATCAACTAATCTGTTATCGAAATCTTCACCACCCAAGTGAGTATCACCAGCAGTAGCCTTAACTTCGAAAATACCGTCTTCAATAGAAAGAAGGGAAACATCGAAAGTACCACCACCTAAATCGAAGATAAGGACATTCTTTTCGCCTTCTTCCTTCTTATCTAAACCGTAAGCAATAGCAGCGGCAGTTGGTTCGTTAATGATTCTTAAAACGTTCAAACCAGCAATTAAACCGGCATCCTTAGTGGCTTGTCTTTGGGAATCATTGAAGTAAGCTGGAACAGTAACAACGGCGTCGTTAACCTTAGCACCAAGGTAAGCTTCAGCAACTTCCTTCATCTTACCTAAGATCATAGAAGAAATTTCTTCAGGAGTGAAAACCTTGGTTTCACCCTTGAATTCAACTTGAATCTTTGGCTTACCAGCATCATCGACAATAGCGAATGGGAAATGCTTCATATCAGTTTGAACTTCTTCATCAGTGAACTTTCTACCAATCAATCTCTTAGCGTCGAAGACAGTGTTAGATGGGTTCATAGCAGCTTGATTCTTAGCAGCATCACCAATTAATCTTTCAGAATCGGTAAAGGCAACGTAAGATGGAGTAGTTCTGTTACCTTGATCATTAGCAATAATGTCAACTCTGTCATTAGAGAAGTGAGCGACACAGGAGTAAGTAGTACCTAAATCAATACCAACGGCTTTGGACATTGTTTCGTATTAAGAAGAAAAGTATAACCCCATTGATGAATCGTCCACTGTGGAAATAGCGTCTTTTATAAGCCGATACCTTTTTCTCTTTCTAGAATCTTCCACGCGGTTTTTGGAAGATGAGAAAAAATTAGAAATTGTACAACAGATTTCATTGTTGTGTTTTTCACTCTTCATCTAAGCATTGTTTAATTATTCAATCAAATGTCAACACCAGCCCGTCGTCGTCTCATGCGAGACTTTAAGCGTATTCAGAGTGACTCACAAAGCTCATCTGGCGGGATTTCTGCGTCGCCGTTAGCCGATAACGTCATGGTATGGAACGCCATCATTATTGGGCCTGAAGATACTCCTTTTGAAGATGGGACGTTTCGTCTGAAATTGACCTTTGACGAGCAGTATCCGAACAAGCCTCCTCAAGTGAAATTCATTTCTGAAATGTTTCATCCAAATGTCTACGCTTCTGGTGATTTATGTTTAGACATTCTTCAAAATAGATGGTCTCCAACTTATGATGTTGCTTCCATCCTAACAAGTGTTCAAAGTTTACTCAATGATCCTAACATCAACTCTCCTGCTAATGTTGAAGCTGCAAATCTCTACAAGGACCACAAAAGTCAATATGTTAAAAGAGTTAGACAAACTGTGGAAAAGTCATGGGGTGAAGATCTACAAGATGTTGATGGAATTAGCGATGATAGTGACGACGATGAAGAAGATAGTGATGAGGATTGAGCTTTTAAAGTGATATGATCCTTTTATATGGACTGTGTCTATATTGAAATGATGCTTACATGATTACAAATACTTACTCATGACTACCCTTTACAACAACTTTTATATATATATATATCTATAATAACACTTTTGCAGGTAATGCTTATAGCACTGACAATACTACATGAAATCCTACATACCATTGTTGTATTGTCAAAAAACTTCAAGGTTTCATCCAAGTAACTTCACTATTTTAATATTGAATGCATTCTATAATATATGGAACTGAAATTTATCTATATACAACGTCTAAACTTACATCAACCACAAATAGTACCATCTCTTACCTCTGGAGATAGGTTTTTGGGCCTGCTCTTCACGCTCAAGAGCAAGCTCTTTCTGTCTTTGTCTTTCTAGTTCCTGTTGTTCTTTTTGTTCTCTCTCTTGTTTTTCCCATGGATACTCTGAAACAACACCTGTAACGTTGACTCTTCTGTCCTGCTTGAAGCAGAGAACAGTCAAGAATACACACACAACAAGAACAATCTTATTAATTGGATTCATCATTCTATCTTGACGATACTGTTCTAAACGTTTCAAACCAAATGATCTAGGGTCCAAATCAGGAAGACGTTTCACTTTGGCATCTTTAGAAACAGCCAGCGGAGGTGCCGAAAGAATAGATGGGTATTTAAATGGCAAATCCAATGGAACCTGTGATTGTGTGTTCAATTTTGATGCATCAATGTCCGTACTTGGGGTTTGAATTGCTGCCTGTGATGCTGAACGCACACTACTAGAAGTAGGTGTTATAGTATTAATCAAATGATCATATGCTGTATCAACAACTTTCTCACTTCCATTTTCGGTCTCGGTTTGCAAATTGGAAGCTTCAGCTATCGGGGTTTCTTCTTCCATTTTGTTTCCTATGTAATCAAATTTGTCTGGAAACCCACTTCTAACACCATGACTTCCATAAGCATACCAAATAGCGAATTTCTTAATATTTGGATCTAACGCTTTCCAATTTCTCTTTTGGGCATCAACGTTAGCCTCAACAACAGCCTGCTGTTTGAACTGTGGTAATTTCAAAAATTCCTTAGGATTAGCCATGTATTGTTCCGGTTCAAATCCAGTTAAATCAATATCTTCTTCTGGTTCAGCATTTGGAATAAATGCGTTAACTGTGTCAGAAAGAGAAGCTTTGAGAAGTTTATTTCTCGCTTCTTTCATCTCACGATCCTTTTTAAGACGCTTAGAAATAGCACTCATTGAAGGAGCCGCCTTAGACTTCATTGGTTGCATTTTGTTAAATTATGTCAACTTAATTTTGTGTTAAGAAAAAATGGAAAATTTCATATATTCAACAATCACCCTTGTCTTTCTATTCTTCATCATGTCTGACGCCGAAACCGCACCACCAAATCTTACAGCTGATTTTATCACCTCACTGCTTAACAAGAACGTGAAGGTTGCACTTCACAATGATTTTGAATACCGCGGGCTCCTCAAGTCCATTGACGGGTTCATGAACATTGTTCTTGAAAGTGCTGACGAAGTGGCCCTTGGCTCTAAGGTTCGTTCATATGAAGAAGTATTCATCAGAGGTAATAACGTCATGGCGATCACAAAACTCTAGTTAGTTTCATTTTTTGTACATTACAACATTAATATAAATTCAATCAGTCTCCAGTTTTGGAATTCAATATAATATAATAATCATAACTCTTTTAATTGTAAAAAATAATACTATATACAACGACGTTAATGTTCAGAGTTTCAAATGAAATCCAAGTACTACTTTATAAGCTAACTTCTTGGTGCTTATTTAGATTCATCCTTAGATTCGTTGGCATTTTGGTTCTTGTACATTTGTTCGAACAATTTCAAGGAAGAACCTTGTAATTCTTCGTACTTAGCCTTGATTTCAGAACCTTCAACAGTTTCACCACCGTTGACCTTGGAAATTAATTCTCTCAATTCTTCAATGAGCTTCTTGACGTTTTCAGCATCAGCCTTTTCTAACTTGTCACCGAATTCAGTCATGGACTTTTCAGTGTCGTTACATAATTGATCAGCCTTGTTGGTTTGTTCAATGGCTTCCTTTCTTGCTTGATCTTGTTCCTTGAACTTTTCAGCATCATTAACCATCTTTTCAATTTCAGAATCGGTCAAACCAGAAGAGCCGGCAACAGTAATAGAAGAGTCCTTGTTAGATGCCTTATCCTTGGCAGAAACGTTAATAATACCATCGGCGTCAATATCGAAGGTAACTTCAATTTGTGGAACACCCTTTGGAGCTGGTGGAATACCGGCCAAAGTGAAGTTACCAATAAGCTTGTTATCTCTAACCAATTCTCTTTCACCTTGGAAGACTCTGATTTCAACAGAAGTTTGACCATCAGCAGCAGTGGAGAAGATTTGAGACTTCTTGGTTGGAATAGTAGTGTTTCTTGGAATCAATCTAGTGAAGACACCACCCAAAGTTTCAATACCAAGGGACAATGGAGTAACATCCAATAATAAAACATCCTTAACTTCACCAGAAAGAACAGCACCTTGAATGGCGGCACCAATAGCAACAGCTTCATCTGGGTTAACAGCCTTAGATGGTTCTCTACCGAAGATTTCCTTAACGGTTTCAATAACCTTTGGCATTCTGGACATACCACCAACAAGGATAACTTCAGCAATGTCAGAAGTAGACAGACCGGCATCCTTCAAGGCCTTCTTACATGGCTCGTAAGTCTTCTTAATTAATGGTTCAACCAACTTTTCTAATTGGGCTCTGGTCATCTTCAAGTTGATGTGCTTTGGACCTGAAGCATCAGCAGTGATGAAAGGAAGAGAGATTTCAGTGGACAGAGCAGAGGATAATTCAATCTTAGCCTTTTCGGAAGCTTCTCTGATTCTTTGGATGGCCATTCTGTCACCATCTAAGTCGATACCGGATTCCTTCTTGAACTCTTCAACAATGTGTCTAACAAGGGTAATATCGAAATCTTCACCACCCAAGTGAGTATCACCGTTAGTGGACTTGACTTCGAAGACACCGTTATCAATATCTAAAATGGAAATATCAAAAGTACCACCACCCAAATCGAAGACGGCAACAACCTTGGAGTCATCCTTTTCCAAACCGTAAGCTAAAGCAGCAGCAGTTGGTTCGTTAACAACTCTGGCAACGTTCAACCCAACAATAGCACCGGCATCCTTAGTAGCTTGTCTTTGAGCATCGTTGAAGTAAGCTGGAACAGTGACGACAGCAGAGGAGACTGGCTTACCCAAGTAACCTTCAGCGGTTTCCTTCATCTTGTTCAAGACGAAACCACCAACTTGAGCTGGAGAGTATCTTTCACCTCTAGCTTCAACCCAAGCGTCACCGTTAGTGTGCTTGACAATCTTGTATGGAACTTGCTTGATATCTCTTTGGACTTCAGCGTCAGTGAATCTTCTACCGATTAATCTCTTGGTGGCAAAAAGAGTGTTTTCTGGGTTAACAACAGCTTGTCTCTTAGCTGGGGTACCAACCAATCTTTCACCTTCCTTGGTGATAGCAACAACGGATGGAGTGGTTCTTTGACCTTCAGCGTTTTCAATAATCTTTGGGACCTTACCTTCCATAACTGCAACTGCAGAGTTGGTGGTACCTAAATCAATACCAATGACGGTACCTTGAACTTTGTTAGAGTTGTGTCTGACTTGTTGGGCAGCAACCTTAGTGATTTTCGAGTTAGTAAATGTTTTAGACTTGACAATGATATCTGTACATACAGTCTTGATGTTTCTGGAAGCGTTGGCTAACATTTTCAAATTCTTACGAAAGAAAGAGTCGGAAGTAAAAAATTTCTCTTGAAATTTCCAATGACTTTAAATTAAAAGCCGTAACCGGGGATTGGAAAATTCTAGAAAAAAAATGCCGTATTCGGTAATTTGCTCAGCGCAAATATTCAATGTCTTTCTTAAAATCAAGTTTTCCAACTTTGATAATTTCAATGGCTCCTACCTGTTCAAGTGAGAGATTAGGGACACGATTGACTATCTGACGGACAATTTCTGCAAATTTCACTTTGTCGATTCCTAGCGTATTAGTGCTATCTTCATAGAGTTGTCTAACTCGATTTATTGAAACGCCAGTTGTGTGACCCAAATCTCTTGGATTTTGTTCATAAATGATAGAGTATATCTTTTCAAATTCCGATTTAGCCATTTCTTTCTTCTTTTGCTCTTTTTCTTTCGCAATTTTGGAGGAATCAAGCTGTTTTTGTTTGTCTTTAGCTCTCAACTTTTCAAGAATAGAACTGTTGCGATCTTTGAGCTCACGCTTACTCATTGGCTTGTCAGACTTCACAATTCCATAGGCTTTATTAGATCCCGACTGGATGACGTTTTTAGACACCTCAAGAAGTTTATCCTGTCGCTTATTGCCAACATTGATAGTTCGTTTTATGAATCCTGATTCGAGTAACCATTTCTCTTCTGGATCGTGCCATTGTTTTCTATTGTTTAAAACAAATTCACCTACTTCAAGAGCTTCAAATTCATCATCACTCAGAACCAAAAGATGCCTTTTGAATTGTAATAGTCTATCATCCAAATTGTTTGCAAACGTTTCACGTAAAGGTATTCTTTCTTCATTATAGAAACCGCCCTTCTTTTCCAGCATAACATCGATCAATAAATCATCATTCAGTTTCCAAACATTCCAAGCGTCAGACCATACAATTTTCATCATTTCAAAAGCCTTCACGCGAAGCTTAGGCCTCATTTGTTTGTTGATGTCGTTGAAATATATAGGACTATTAGGACTCCTTAAAAATACCAACCCCAAGGCCTTATCAATTCGGGAAAAATTCCCCCAAAGCTCTTCACGACGTTTATTAATGTCTAAATTCATGACGGAGTACGTGAAATGACCCCCTTCGCTAGCAATTGAGCTTGTTATCTAAAAGAAGACGCGTTCAAAAGATTTCAGATCAAGATTTTTCAGATATTTCCCTTTTGGGATTAATAAGCTTAGGTAGCAAATCTTATGTTTTCTATAATACGAGTTATGACAATTGCTAGAGAGTCAAAAACACCCCAATTGAAAACTGTTTTGAAAGAAAACAACTTAATAATGGACGGAGAGGAAACATGTGACAAATGGAACATCAATTCAAGTTATAGCGCTAGATCAGCTATGCGAGCAAGAAAAAGAGATGTTATAAAGAAGATTCTACACAGTAGTACAAAGGTATCAGATGAAGAAGATAAAGATGAACATGAATTTGAGTCAACGTCAAGTAAATACGATTCTCTTCCTAGGTATAATTGGTTTGAAGGCGGTCATAATTTGAAACTCGCACTCAAACTTTGCCCCCCTAAGGGGACTTTAGAGTTTATCATGGATAATGGATTACCCAAAAACTGTGATATTCAGTGTGGAATGATGGAACACTGGTGTAAGTTTACAGAAGAAAACTGAGTGCTTTCAGCAAAGTTCATCTTTGCCATTCTGTTGGAGAGAAACTGCCCATGATTTCAGAATCAATTCTGTTAAATAATCCATTAATCATCTGTAGAGTGAGTTCATTATTATTCATTTCTTCGTTGTGTAAATCAAAACCAATTGGACCCAAAGAATCCGCCGAAGAGTAACCGATGGGCGAGGGAGGAGCAACTAATTGATCTATAGAAGACCCTGCATTAGCTGGTGGATTGGTTGGAACTGGTGTCACACTATATCGTCCTTCAGATGCTTTTTTCTTAGGGTTGATTTCCTCTCCAAGCTCATTCAATAAATCAACAACCGAATTATTAACGCCTGTCTTGTTGAACCCACTAGAAACATTCATCCATTTTTGGACCCTTGTCAATATCGGTGTCATTTTAACACTCACCATGTTATATTCACCAATTAATTCCAGAGTTTGACTAACCATTTCATATTGAGATTCCACATTGAGCTCTACCCCTTGGAGTTTTTGACTCATTACAAGCAATCTAACACGAATCAATGAAACTAATGAATGAATAGGTCTATAGTAGAAAAAGGTAGGAAATTTGACATCTGGATATGCGCTCAATTTGACAAAAGATTCAATGACCTTTTCACTTGCCTTAATCAACCTATTGATGGTTTGACTATAAGTTTCATCTGATAATGAGTCCTGTGTAATCAAACCATTACACACAACATAATCATACATTGTCATCAATATTTGATAATAAATGATAGAGAGTAAA
Source organism: Saturnispora bothae (assembly GCA_030462855.1). Lineage (NCBI taxonomy): Eukaryota > Fungi > Ascomycota > Pichiomycetes > Pichiales > Pichiaceae > Saturnispora > Saturnispora bothae. Next base: position 235,084 of record JAKVQQ010000014.1, on the reverse strand, counting down.
CATCCCTTGACCGTTTCGTGATTGAACAACCCGGAATCAATTGCCACACTTTGCATTCTTCTTTCATAATGAATCATGATATTTTTCAATTCATCACTTTGGTTGTCACTAACTCTCGGAAACCCATTTGGACAGATATAATTCATAATTTCTTCGCCCAAAGAAACTAGCCTGCAGCCGTAATACAAGAAACTATCACTTTGCGTTGTGTCTTCCCCAGTAATCAAATAGTGACAGTATCTTTCGTGGGTCGGAGTCCAATTAACACATTTGAATCTTGGTACACTTAACCCAAGTGAACCACAAGACAAGTAAACCCCCATAAAATGTCTAACAATTTGTCTTTCTTTGGAACCGTCAAGTAAAACTTTACCTGGCCTGAACCCTGAATCATTGCCTAGATCAAGACACAGTGTTAAATTTAATGACATCATAAGAGGTATCTGGTGGATGTAAGTGCCCCATCTTTTAGGAGGAGCACACCAAATAGAAAGAATAAGGTATATTTGAATATGTGAGAATTGGACATCCAATCTGCCTGAAACACTTAATGATAAATGATCTTCTAAATGGCACAAAAGAGTGTCATGTAAATCTGGCTCATTTAAACATGTTGCAGTGATTAATGCCAATAGTAGCAGTGGTTCGTTGTCAAGCAACCATTCAAAACTATAATGCCCTGGAAAAGAAACACATGGCCAGCATGGGCTCAAATCCTCCATGAAAAAATCGAATTTAGATCTAGCTAAATCCAGTGTAATGAGTTCACGTTCAATTAAAACATTGATTATATTTTTGTTATGCGGAATCGGGATAATCAATGAAGTTGTTTTGAGAATACCATCTTTCATGGAATTAGAAGAATTCTTTAATGGAACCGGTGCGTTTTGTTGATGCACTTTACTTTTAACAGAAGTTACTAAATTTTGTAATTCATTCAGTTGATACTGCAACGAATCTAAATTTTTTTCAGTAAGGTCAGTTGACCCCTCATCTTGAATGGTGATGAGATGCTTGCTGGATGTTAAAATTGTGTTTCTCAATTTTTGAATACTTTCCATTTCTCTACTTTTCTTGGTGATTTTGGCCTTACTGCTGCCTTTTCTCTTGTTTTTGACCCCTGAATGATCAATAGTCATTGAACAAACATGTCCATTCTTTTCACAACGTGAACAAGCATCATCCTGATATTTACCAGTCTCATTTTCAAAAACGCATTTCATTTTAAGTCGATGACAACGTGCACAAGCCTTTTTAATATATTTCGAATTGGACCCACTAGACCCGGAAGGCATCATAGGAGCAGACATCAGATTGGTATTCACCATTGTGCTAACAAATCACAGGATTATCACTGGGCCTCGGAGTTTTATGCAGATAAGAATCATGGAAAAAAAAGAGATCGGCGATTCAAGTTTGAAATTACGTAATATGATCTCATCGTGAGCAACATTATATAAAAGACGCATTAAAAGATATATAAATATTAACAGAAACATAGAATCAAGCAGAAGTACATGATACTCTACAGTTTTTAGTAAATATTGAGTCAAAATGTGGTTTTTCAGATTTGATACTAATGTTGACATTCTTGTTGGAGTTTATAGTGATTCTCTTCACAGGGTTTTCAATAGAATCAATTGTGAGTGTTAATTCATTCTGAGCTGGATGAAGCATTAGATTGATGTTCAGCTGTGCTAAAAACGATTCTTTCAATGAAACCTTGTCTGTTATATCAAACAGTTTAAGCTCAGCATGCAATGATAAATCCAAATCTATCATCACTCGTTTGACATGTTGCGGAACATTTATTGCAGTGCATTTGACATTAAAATCATAGTTTGAAACTGGTGCCAAATCAAACCTGAAGGTCAGACTTATGAGTTTAGTGTACAATTCCCACATCCAGTTGGACCTAGTCCAGGTGTCATACATTATTCTACCCATAGCGTCAATCTTGGCGTGGTATTGAACCGTCTTTAAGTTTTCTAAAAGAGCTAGCACTTGCCTCCATTTTCTAACATTAGAGTTATAATCAAGTGACGGTTGTGTCACATCTTCGATTACACTTTCAATGTCACTATAGCTAACTTGATGATTTTTGAAGATGTTCCCAATATGATTAGCATAACCGGGTATAGCAAAGTTTCCAGAGTCAAGAAGAAAACAAAATGATATCCGCGGATATATTTCCTTCAATTTATTGATCCGATCAATCATCATACTTTCATCTAACTCGAAAACCAAAGTGTTGAGAGAATCAGAAGCAAATTTGATACTCAATAAAGGTAAATTGTCCATTATGGTTATCAAATCAATATTTAAGGTAACTGCTTCTTCTAATGATTCCAAGTCGTACTGAGCTTCCACTTGAATGCATTTGATGCTCCAAGGATCTGTATAATTCAAACACACTTTCAACAAGTCTTTATCAATTGATTTGAAACACACCTTTTCCACCTTAAACTCCAGAACACTATTTGATTTTAGCTTGGGTAGATTGCCAATTGTTATTGACCTTCTTGGTTGATCTTGGGATTGTAACTCAAATGGACTAAGTTTTGTATTAATACTGGGCGACGTCAGTGGTGTTTGATGCTCTGAGGGAGTGGACAAGATTGAAGAGGCGTGGGACCATCCTTTAAAATTGCTCTCACTGTTAGTAGAAAAGAACTCTGGACATGAGCTTCGCACTTGGCTTACATCGTTCAATGATGGAGGTGCGATGAAGCTGTTGTCAGTAGGTGAAATTGAACGGAGCGTGCCCTCTACACTTGGAAAGACAAAATTATCGGTGTTGAGTATGTACTCTTCATCTAGCTTTACCCTTGTTCTTGGAAGTTTTGGAGATATCAGCAAAGAGGGCAGGACGGGTTGAAGAGAAGTGGTAGTAGTAGCTTTAATGGAATTTGACCGATTGATCTGTCTTCGTTCTGCATTTTCAAGAGCTTCATCCACACTGTTCATCAGCCTCATTACTGTTTTGCTCTCGTTCTCATCTGAACATAAACTGAAATCAAACCCCAGTGATTCAATGGAGCATTCATTGATGAACTTTTTCAAATTGAATAGAGTAGTTTGTTTGAAAGATTCAGAGCTAGAAACCACAAACCACAACTTTTTGACTTTGATGTTCTTTTCTTGCACAAATTTAGCCATCTGAGAAGAGTAGCTGTATTTATTGACATACTTCAAATGTGATTGGACATAATCACGAATCACTTCATTGGAATCAGAACCATCACACACCAATTCGGGTAAACCCTCTACTTTAATGAAGGACACCAAAGCAGGATTTGTGTATTCCACCTGAGGCTTAAGAAGACTGGAATATAGCGATTCAATCGTGGATCTCGTCAACCAGGCCTTTGACATGATTTGCTGAGGAGTTTTTCTCTCTCTATTTGATAAGGACCTTTTCAAGGCCACTCTATGATTTTCTACATACATGATAAGATAAGTTAAACAAGTAAGTTACACAAAACAACCACGAGAGTGGAGAAAACTGTAGCCTGATAACGATGGTGAAATCCAGATTCTGAAGAAAATCGACATAAAACCTGTCCAATGAAAATTCAGATCTAGGTCTTGAACTTTTAAGCACTGCCAATGCGGTGGCATTCCTTCAAAAACCATTCGATCTGCTTTGGTTCCATGAAAGGATGCGTACCATGACCAAAGTTCACTATGTAGTTCTTTTTACCCCCACCGAAAGCCTTGATCATTCTTTCAACTTCAGCAGTAATAACTTCCTTAGAACCGTACATCACACAAGGATCCAAGTTACCTTGGAGAGCGACTCTACCATTGTTGATTTTGACAGCCTCAGCAGGATCCCAAAGCCAATCTAAAGAAACTGCATCATAACCGAGGCCACATAGCTTATCAAGTGCGTACCAAGAACCTTTTGCAAAGACGGTAACAGGGACCTTTTCTAAGCCAAGCTCTTGCAACTTGAGCGGTAGCTTTTCGACAATTTGCTTTAAGAAGGGCAAAGAGAACTTGTCAAAATCAGTCGAACCCAGTTCACCACCCCAAGATTCAAACACTTGAAGCATCTGTGCACCGGCTTTAACCTGCAAGGCTAAGAACTCAATGCAAACGTCGGTTATACCTTGCAACAGTCTTAGGGATTCTTCAGGATACTTGAAAATCCATTCTTTAACAAAGCGGAAGATCTTAGTACCACCACCTTCAATCATGTAACACATGAGTGTCCATGGAGCGCCACAGAAACCTAGAAGTGGAACTCTACCATTAAGTTTGTGTCTCGTCATGGTGATGGCCTTGAAAGCCCAGTCTAATTGCTTGCTCACATCACAGTTGAAGTCAACTCTCTTCAAATCCTCTGGCGACCTAAGAGGCTCGGTGAATCGTGGTCCAACTTTATCGATCATTTGAACATCCATACCCATAGCTTGGGGAATGACAAGAATGTCACTGAAAATGATTGCAGCATCAATGAGACCATCGAAATGATCAACTGGTTGAATCGTGATCGCACTGGCGATTTCCGGGTCTCTACAAGTTTCAAAGAAATCTCTACCGGCCTTGACCTCGTGATATTCCGGTAAATATCTACCAGCTTGTCTCATAATCCAACATGGCGGTCTTTCAACGTCTTCTCCTCTAGCAGCTCTCAAAATGAGATCGTTCTTCAACTCTGGGAACTCCATTATTTGTTTCTACAAGTTAAATCCGTTAAAGAAGGAGACACCAGAGTGAAAAGTTTCTTAAACTTACACCGCCTTGTTTTCATCATTCTCAATTTGAAATTCAACTCTATCGTAAAATGGACGTAGCCGGTCTTTTCAGATATAGAAGGACCAGTGTCAGCACTATGCTGGTGGTGACATTTGTTTTATGTGTTTTCATGCAATATATATGGTCAAATTTAGGGTTTTATGGCTTTCAAAGTGATACACTTGATGCTTCTTGGTCTCATTTACAAGCAATTTCGGGATCTAAACACCCATTCACTTCTCCACACAACGACAATGTTAGAGAGTATCTTTTTAACACAATTAAAGATGCAATTGGATCTATTAAATGGGCCCAACTTATTACTGATAAGGACACAATCTTCATCAATCAACATGATGTGTTCAATTCCGACAATTCCGACAACAGAATGATTTACTATGAATCTAGTAATATCTATGTTAAATTGAAGGGACTTGACACCTCCTTAGACGGGCTTTTGATTTCAGCTCATTACGATTCCGTGCCCACCTCTTTTGGTACAATTGACGATGGGATGGGCGTTGCGTCAATGTGGGGTGTTTTGCACCATTTGATCAAATCTGGAAAACAACCAGAACGTACAATCGTCTTCAATTTCAACAATAACGAAGAATTTGGGTTACTCGGTGCCGAAGCGTTTGTTAGATCTGACCTTTTTGATGATGTTAAATATTTTCTGAATTTAGAAGGCACCGGTTCTGGAAAATACACCAAACCCATCCTTTTCAGAGGTACCGATAAACACGTTTTGAATTGGTACAAACATGCGTCATATCCTTTTGCTTCATCCACTTTCATGCAAGGGTTTAAGGACGGTTTAGTGAGAAGTGAAACTGACTATCATGTTTATTCCCAAGTTGGGTTGAGAGGCATTGATGTGGCCTTTTTTGAACCTAGAAGTTGGTATCACACTTACCGAGACGGGATCACATGGACCAGTAAAGGATCTTTGTGGATGATGTTGAAAAACACCATCGATATCATCGATCATGTTGCATTCAATAGCACTCCCGAGATAGAAGAAAGCGAAGAGCCCAGTATCTTTTTTGACATCTTTGATAGATATTACTTCAATTTTGGAATCGATACTGTCTTCAATTTGAGTTTACTGTTGGTTATCTTTTTCCCAATATTCAATATATTTTTGCTAAGAAGAATCAATTCTGACAAAAGGAAAGCTTGGTTTGTTAGCTATAGAGGTTGGTTAAGATTACCTTTGACTTTGATCACAACTGTTGCACTCACCAAGTCCATAATTTCATCTCTGCGTCATTTTAACCCATTATTAATTTCACATTCTTACATTTCATTAGTCGTTCAATTTGCGTTACTTTCTGCTTTAGTGGGCTATCTTATTTTGAAAACAGCAAACTCAATTTTACCTATCCATGACCAAAAATTCCATATCATAATCGAACTCAATATTGCGTTGTGGCTTGCCACATGCTACACAATTCACCGTCTCACGGAATCAGGTGGCTTATCAGTTGCTTGTTATGGTGTTTTTGTTCCAATACTGTACACCTTGTCGGAAATGTGCATTATTGTTGGTGCATTTGGTCTTTGGGCCCGAAAAGTTGCCAAATTTGATCGAAATGACGAAGAATCCGTTTTTGTTGAACATATGGAAGGTGACCAAGTGATTTCGCAATCATATTCATCCATACACATTATACCACAGCATACCCAATCACAGACCGAACACGATACCCTTAATACAGAAGTCGAGCCTGCACAAGGAGAGGGTGAAGAAACCACTCCATTGTTGTCTCAATCTGCAACTTCTGAGTATAGGAATTACGAAGATTTCATGAAAGGTGAACGCAAGCGTGCACTCAAGTCACCTCAATACGAATGGCCAATTCAGTTTATTCTCCTGGTTCCAATTCCTCTTTATATCATGCTCAGAGAGGGGCTTCTTATAGGATTAGCATTGCATGAAACTGTTCAAGAATCAGGCTTTTTTGATGCCATTGTTTGGAACATTTGTTGTTTCTTTGGTGTAGCCATTGGCGCTATCACATGGATTTGGTCGGACAAGTTAAGGGCGACTATTGTCACACTGCTTGCTATTACACTCATTGGACTTTTCTTGCAGTTGCAATTTGAGACAAAACTAGGCGTTGTTTCTTACGGTTCTGATGAATACCCCCTCAAAGTGAGATTTGTTCAAGAGTTTAACGTGGCTGCCAACACATCAAATGCTGTGGTGTATGGTAGAGCGCCATATTTAGGAAAAGCTTTGACTGATTTGTCGTCAATTGTCACCCCAGATCTCAATTGTACTGAAAACAATGCGACCCATATGGAATCCTGTTCATTTGAAGGTGAAAGGCCATGGCTATTATCTGGTTCTAAAGGGGACAACAGTTATGAGAATTATCTCAATGTAACCATTCTCTCCAACACAAACAATGGATCAAACGAGTTTGATAAATACTCGCCATTTGAGTCCATTGTTCAAATTGAAACGAAACTCTCTAGGCAATGTCACCTTTCATTTGACTCACCAGATCCTAAAGTCAGATTTCCAGTTAAGGCAATCACTGTATACAAAGGAGATAATTGGAAAAAGGATATTCATGATGCAACTCAAGGCAAACGCGCGCCACTGGGCGTTACGCAGGATGAAAATGGTAATTGGTCGTGCCGTGTGATTAAAGGTATCAATGATTTAACTTTGCATAAGCTTGAATGGTCTAGCGATGGTGCAGGATCAAGCAGTCCATCAGAGTCCAATGTATTCACAGTGAAGCTTGAATGGCTGCCATTTACGTACGAGGAGGATTTCATTAGAATTGATTCTTTGCCAGTGTCTGTTTCATGTCAATGGTCTGATTTCGATCAAGAAGCAGTGATTGACGACGAATTCAAAACCAGAGTCAGCAATTTGAAAAAATTAGTGGATTTTTCACCCAACGACTTATCCTTCACTAATTTAAAGTCTGGAACCCTTGATGGTCAATTTGATATTATTTTGTAAGCTTCATGAGCATGTAGAAATAACTTGATAAATTTTTCATCTTCGAAAACGGATTTCTTCTTAGCCAAAATTCGAAATGCAAATGTCAATTGATCCAACATTTCGTGTTGCTCTCAGTGAGTACGAATCGAAGAACTACAAAAAGTCCCTTTCATTAATTGAAAAACTTCTCAAAAAATCACCAAAGAATAGCTCTGCTTATGCCTTAAAGGCATTGGTGTTGGCCAACAGTGAACCTAAATACAGGGGATCACCACCTGCTGATGACGACGTTGCGAAGAAGGACGACATCATCAAACCTAACTACGCTATGTTTCATCCTTTAACAGAAGAAACCAGTGCTAAATGTGAAGATCTCATTGCAAAGGCCTTCAAATTTGGTCCAAACGATCCAATGACAGCTCATATTGCTGCCTTGTATTATAGACACGCGAAATATTACGAAAAGGCTGCTAGTGCCTATGCTCAAGCTATTGCTAACAGAAATGGTAACATGGGTATCTTGAGAGATTTGTCATCTTGCATGGCTCAACTGAGAATGAACAACAATTTGGCAGAAACTAGAATGGGCTATTTACAAGCTGAACCAGGATATAGAGCCAATTACTCATCTACTGCCGTGGCTTATGACATGGGTGGTAAGCCAGATGCCGCGGTTAAGATTTGTAATCAAATCGAAGAGATCATTGCTGATAAGCTTGTTGACGAAGACATCTACGAAAACTCCAGTTTAGCTCTTTACAAGGGTACATTGTTAGCACAGTATGATCTGGAATCTGCTTTAAAGTATGTTGATGAATTATTGGCCAGTAAAGATAAGTTCAAGTGTAATGACATTACAGGTATGCATAAACTGAAAGCTGAAATTTACTTCAAAATGGGTAAATTCCAACAAGCGGAACAAGATATCAGAGCGTTACTTGATATCAATCCAGACAATTTAGAATACTATCACATGCTCTTCAACTCTTTAGATGTTGAAGCTGATTCTCAAAAGAAACTCGAGCTTTGCAAAGAATTGGCTCTAAAGTACCCTAGATCTGATGCACCAAAAAATTTCCCATTAACGTTTTTGGAACCAACGTCTGTTGAATTGAAAGAAGCCATGCAAACTTACATCGAATCAAATTTGAAGAGAGGTGTTCCTGCCATTTTTTCATGTCTGAAATCTCTTTACAAGAAAGAAGCTATCAGACCTGTGATTGAAGAGATCGCTTTGAATTTGGAATCCAATGATGATGGTTCAAATCCTTTAACTTTGACTTGGATTAAGTACTTTATTTCACAACATTACTACCAATGCGATGATTATGAAAAGGCCATGTTGAAGATAGAAGAAGGACTAATCATCACCCCAACTTTGATTGAATTGTACATGTTTAAAGCACGTATTTTGAAGCATCAAGGTGAGCTGGTGAATGCTGCTGATGTCATGAACTATGGCCGTACTTTGGATTTGCAGGATAGATTTGTCAACACTAAAACCACAAAGTATTACCTGCGTGCGGGTATGATTAAAGAAGCTATTGACACCATCTCTATCTTTACTAAGAATTATGATGATAAAACCGGTATCAGAGATTTACACACTTTGCAATCATGTTGGTTTGTCAATGAATTAGGTGAAAGTTTGAGCAAATTGTTCAAGAAGGAAGTCGACCTCTATCTTACAAAGGAAGAATTGCAATCAACTGAAGCTGAACCAGCTGAGGATGAGGTTGCCATTGATCCATTCCATAGTAAAGCATCCGACTCGCAATATTTACATTTGTTAAAAATTGGTTCTCTATTTGCTTTAGCTGTTCAAAGATGCATTTCATTAACATACATTTTCAGAGAGTACGAAGAAGATCAGCTTGATTTCCATAATTATGCATTTAGAAAGGGAACTATTAACGCATACAAGGAGATGATGGAGTGGGGTGACAATTTATTTACACAACCATTAATGGGTAAGGCCTTCTTCAGACTGATGGACATTTTCCAATTTGTTGAATCTAAGTCAAATATTAAGGAGCTTCTTCAAACAGCACTTTTGGAATTAGGATTTTCTCCTGTTTCCAAGGAAGGGAAACAATTATCAAAGAAGCTTTGCGGTAAATTTAAGAGATCAAAGAAGGACAAGCGTGAAGAAGTCAAATGGAAGGAATTTTTGTTTGATTATTCAAGAGTCGATGAAACAGATCCATTTGGTGTCCACGGCGCCGGTACTATTATTGTTGACGGTGATCACTCTGATTTACTTTACATATTTAACCTTGTCAAAAAGGGCAGAGAATTGGCCCAAGATGGCAACTTTGTCATGGGTGAATGGTTATGGGAAACCAGTAATGGAAAATGGGTTACAGGTTTGGCAAGTATCAGAAAGATGAACCATTTGAACAAGGAAATGACCGAGCATATGATTCAAGCCACTAAGAAACATGCAGACGAATGTGAAGATTCGAAGATGAGTACTTTGTTGAACATGGGTCTCATGAGAATTTAAAATAATCGTGTAAAGGACGACTTTATAAACTTGTATATGAATAATTATAAAATAATAATAAATGCTGTTTGAAAGAGATCGACCTATTTAAAAGACAAATCGCGACTATAGAATAAAAAGGACTACGGCGAGGATCTAAACTCCAGGCCTGATTTTCCGATCAATTTACACTTTTTCTAAACGAGATGACATTAATGTAAAAAATAATAAACTGTATCCATTTTTGAGAATGAATAACAAATAAATTCGGTACCACCCAATATTCTACACAATAACCATACATTACAGAAGGTGTTTTAAATTATTTCAAGCACCCGACAACTTCATACATAGTTATTAAAGCTCTAATAAAAGCTGCGTGCCCTGAAATATCTCAATTGGTATGAAGTCTCCAAAGCCATTCTCCGTAATAATGTCTTCGAATGAAAAATCATTACACAAAACGCATATGCTCAGCACCCCAAGAAATACAAAAATAAACAAGAAAAAACACATTTATGGTCTATGGGCGCATGCAATCATAACATGAAGAAACATTACTTTCTTGAAGCTAACAAAATCATTTAAAAAACCTGAAACCATCACTAAATGTTTTCATATAGCAAAATGAACAATTTATGCAAGGGACCATCTTTTAGAGGAGACATAATTAACATCTAGGTCTTAGACTAATGATATAATTTTTTATGACCAGTACTTTAAGTTCCAGGCCCTGATGAAACAAATGTATTGGCCATATATGACCACTTACATATCTTTATCTTCTTTCTTGGCTAAGTACCAATTAACTTCAAGTTTTGTGTTTTTCTTTAGTACCTCTTGTAGTTTTAAGCAATTGTGTCGAAATAAGATAAGCCATTCAATATATATTTTTTTGAAAGCAAAACAAAAGCTATAAACGGACATTAGAATCAAGATTAAAGCCAAGAGAGAAAATTGAGAAAATGACCAGTTTGAGGTATAAGAAAGTTCTATCATTCTGGGCCACTTTTTGCGGATTGGGTTTCATAACCTATTTGTTCTCATTGCAAGATAATAGTCAAGTTGTTGTTGTTTCCAAAAAGCAAGTAGTCTTGGGAAATCTTGTCAGTAATATTGCAGTTGAAAATAGCGAACGTGCTAAGCCAGTTGACCCATTTTGGACCAGTGAACATGAAATGTTGATAGATGAAGTTGACATAACAGATGGATTAGGTAATCCGTTATCTGCAGACTTTAGTAAGAAATACGAATTTAATATTACAAGTGAACTTAAAATGGTTACTCCTGAGGAGTTTGTTAAGGGTGATGTACATGCGCAAAAATACCTTGGTAACATTTTAACTTTGATCGAAGAAAACTCTCTCAGTTATCCACTCAAGTCCAGAACTAACATGGATGTTGAAGGAAAACCAATCATCAGGAACGTTCAAAAATTGACAGAAGATGACGATTTAATCAGCGAATTACATTTAGAATCAATGATGGAGTTTCCCAAAGAATTTGTTGATGATTTGAAAGATAAACATAAAGTTGTTATGGATAATTTACCAGGTTATGTTCCTAACTATTACCATGGAGATGGGTATGTCATTTTAAGTGAACGCAATGTTTGGTTGAACTTATTAACTGTTGAATCTCTGAGAAAGCTAGGTGCTGAATTACCTGTTGAAATTATTATTCCAACTGATGATCAATACAATGGTGCTCTTTGTAAAAAGCTGGAAAAATTAGACGCTAAATGTGTTGTTATTGATAAAGTTATTGGTAAAAGAATCGAAACATTCAATCTTACAAAGAATCAATTCAAGCCATTAGCATTAATTGTTTCATCATTTGAAAATGTTATGCTTTTGGAATCCGATGTTTTCCCAGTCTCCAATCCAGATTTCCTTTTTGAATCTAAACTTTTCTTACAGAAAAAGATGATTACTTGGCCAGACTATTACAGAAGAACAACTTCCCCACATTTCTATGAAATTCAAGGCAAAACAGTTGGTAAACGTGTTCGTCATTTGAATGACTTTTGGACTCCAGCCGAAAATTACAAGCATCCTGATGAGGATGAAGACCAGCTTGTTCTTAAAGAGTGGGTTCCATTCCATGACAGAGAAGGTACAATGGAAGATTTCAGTACCGAACAAGGTCAGATAATGATCAACAAGAGACATCACTACAGAACCATATTCCTTGCTCTTTTGTACAATAGAGATGGTCCAATGGGCTACTATCCATTGCTTTCTCAAGGTGCAATGGGTGAACAAGGTGGTAAAGAATGTTTTGTTGCCGCCGCCCATGCGTATGGTTTGAAGCATTATCAAGTTTACAAAAAACCAGACAGAGTTTACGGGTACATGGTTGATGGACAAGTAAGTGACAGTGGTCTTATTCATTACAACCCGGTTGTTGATTTTGAACATGTTGAAAACGTTAAGAAACATGAGCTTGATGGTCCTTACAGTTACACAAACGTTGTTACTGATTTGATCCAAATTGAGCACGCAAAACCATTGTTTTATCACATGAACAAAACTCACATGGATCCAATGAAAATGTTAGAAATCGGTGCTGTTTACTCTGGTGATCGTAAGAATCACATTAGAAACTTTGGTGGAGATTGGCCAAGATTCAACTTCGATCTTGAATTGTTCCTTTGGAAGAGTATTAATGAAAATCTCTGTATTGAAGAAGTTATTGATCTTGATCTCAAAGGTAAGAGAATACTGTGCGGTGAATTCATCGACGCTCATATTAGATACTTGGAAATCAGTGGATTTCAAGCTCTTAAATTGTATCTCAAAGACACTCCGTTTGATAATTTAGAAAGAATGAGTTATGAAATTGATGAAAGTGAAATTCCAATCTTAGTTTAACTCACGTCCTACCTAAAAAGATGTATATTAGAAAAAAAAACTTTAATACTGCTTTTTCAAAAAAGTAAATCGAATGCTGAGCAAAATGTCACGTGATTCAAATTTGACTTTACGATTATTTTTCAACGTCTTGGAAATTTTAAAATTTTTCATGCAAATTCAACATTGGAATCTTTAAAGACAAGTAATAAAATGGCCAGACAGAACTTTCTTGGGCAAGTTGTTTCACAGGGTCGTATGAACAAGACTATTAAGGTGCGTGTGCATCATAAGAAGTTTGATAACCGTGTTCAAAAGGAATTCCAAGTGAAGAAAGACTATCTTGTTCACGACGAAGCCAACATTTGCAGAGAAGGTGATTTAGTCAGAATTGAAGCTACCAGACCATTATCTAGCAGGAAATTTTTTGCTGTTGCCGAAATCAAGAAGAATCAAGGTCAGCAATTTGCTACTTATCAAGAAGAGGCCAAAATTCAAGTTGCTAAGGAAGAAAACGAAAGAAATAAAGAATTCTTGGCTAGGAGACAAAAGATCGATTCTCACGGTCAAGATTCTCTTTACAAGGATTTAGAAAGCGTTGCTCATTTACAGTACAAGACCGAATTGTCAGAAGAAGAATTACAATCTATCAAACAATTAAAGGAAAAATATGGCATTACTTCATGGACTGATTCACCTACCGAAAACAAAGAAGTGTTTACATCCTCTGTTACTCACTTAGCTAATAAGATCAATGAATTCTCCAATGATATCAAGTTAGTTGCTAGATTAAAGGAGATCATGGCGGACGAAGAAAAGTTGGCTTCAATTAGTGAAAAGGCTGGCGTCTCAGTTGAAACAAAGAAGAACATTAAGAAAAACTTGATCAGAAAGTACCTCAAAGAAAACCCTGTTGAGTGGTAAAGAATAGAGGCTACGGAAGGAAACGAATGAAAAGAGCCTGTATATATGTACATATTAAATTAAAAATTCACATCTTTTAAAGTGCGAATGCAATAATGTAACCTGTAATCGTATTAATATTCACTATAAAAAGATGCTGTACGTAATTGAAATGCTAATCTAAGCTCTTGGTTGAGCTTCATGGGAAGACATTTCCAAAAATGCTTCGATCCCCGTTAACTTTTCACCACTTTCAGTGGCATTTGTGGCGTGTGATTCATCACCAAGTAGAATGGCGCCAGAATTGTAGTATTTATCCGTTTCATCTTCAACAAGTGAAACAATATTAGCAAAGAGAGAACTATTCTTTTCATTCATAACTCGGAGCTGGGACAACCATTCTTCCTTTATGATAGTCAAAAAGTTCTGTTTCTTTTCACCAATGAATTTAGTAATACTGTCTTCCAAAATATGATTCAATTTTTCCACTGTCACGTTGTAAAAGTATCGGTATTCCACAGCGTTGAAATTTGGTATTCTCGGCAACACATCTAACAAAAATCTGCGGACAAATTCTAGAATAACCTGCAAATTGTTTTCAATTGGTGGCAAATAATTCAACGTGTATTCAGATAGCAACTGGAAGAAATCATCCACAACATCCTTCACTCGTAAAAATGAGTAATCGGAGCAGGGGTCCATCTTGTAAGGAATCCCAGCCAACATCAAGTCTACCTTGCTGTTGAGAACATTGATGGCTTCATCTACAGTAACATTTGGCGATTTTTCAATCACTTTGCAAGCAAGTTGCGGGTATTCGTTGACTAGATCTAATATAAGCGCCTGGAGTTGTGGTTTCCCTAATGTTTCAATGATTCTTGGAAGAGGAAGCTTGGCTCCTGCAATGGCAAATGGTTGTCTTGTACGTTTATGCTTTTGGGGAATATTCAACTTTCTGGAACGGAAAGGGGAGTTCACCTGATGCTCCTCAGTGATCCTACGCTTCGAAACGCGTTTAGATTCAAACACGACGGGCGCCATTAATGTGTTTAATAATGAGGAACAAGAATAATTAAAGGTTACAACACGAGAGAAAAAAAAAGTTTACATTCTCTCCTAATAATGATGATAGCAATATTAAATAAGCGCAAAAGCTAGAACAGCCCAAAGAGTGAAAGCGTGAACATTTATCATTTTTAGATAAATTGCATTCAGTGATATGCAAAGATTAATCGCATTTTACGGATAATTAGTACTTCACCCCCTGCTCAGCATTCTCATTCACAATTGTTCATTACGCTATATCTACTGTAAACGTACATAATCATAGAGATCGACAACATTACGTCTACTCTTTACATTTCCAGGTGGCTGAAACATCCCAACGACTTCCTGGAGCATCAGCAGAAACATATTTGACGAACTTCAACACACTCTGATCTCTGAACATCAAACAGAGCTTGTTCCAACCGGTTTGACCCTCGTAGACAACAGATTCGTCACTAGCAGCCTTGTAAATAGCAGCCTCATCCTCGTTTAGCTTGTCACCGTTCTCGTCGACTTCTTCTTCTTCATCTAACAAACACAGCTCGTAAGCACCGTGATCACCATTTTCCCACCCAACAGTAGGAGTCAAATTGAGTGTTGCCTCTAATAAACCATCGAGATCTGATTCGGAATCCACTTGATCCTTAGCCTGCTTGGTGGCCAAGATGAAATCGTGACCAGGCCTGAATCTTCTAACTAAGATCTGTTCTCTAATAATTTGAAGTTGTGTAATGGCAAAGAGCCATTTTTTGAAAGAGATTGTTTTGAACAGAGTGGCCAAGTCACAAAGGTCGGAAGTGATTTGATTAAGATGCAGAGTGTTCGCATTGTCTTGCAGAACGTCCTCTGGAATTTGAGTGTCTCTTTGCGCAATCTGTTTAGTCAGCTCAAAATTGGGTCCCTGCTGACCTATATTTTGATTGATTTTGGCAATTGATTCTGCCGAAGAAATGTCTTCCACTTCGGCACCATCTAAATAGAGATATCTGTATTTATGGGCAGGAATGGCCAATTTCCAAGGAAACTGAACTTCACTTTGTTGCTGAGGCATACATGGATACTCATTAAGTTCCAAATGCTTCATCTTAGTGCGTAGTTGAGATTCATAAGATGGGTTGAGAAAAGATAAGATGTCAACGACAGATTCAGAAGAGAATATTTCACCCAGTTGAGTGACACTTTCCTTAGTCAACAAGGCAGGATTCATGTACTTAGATAAGAAGGAGATATCGTCATCATTCAAAGCCAATGCATCAACTTCAATTGGTGCTACATCTCGTAGCTCAATCTTTGGAAAGTCATATTCTTTAAGTTCCTTGGATTCAAGTTGATGAAGAGTGGATTTTGCTTCCGTTTCTTCTTGTTCACCAGGAATAAAATCTTCTTCACCTTCTTGAGGAATGTGGAACCAACCTTGCAAAGAAAGTCGTTGTCTGTCAACTTTAACTTCTTCCACCGCATGGAACGATTTCCCAGGTTGCACAGTGAAAAAGGCGATTTGATTAAATTGAGGTGTCAGTTTAGTGTGAACATCTGATTTTGGAACATTAGGAACAATGGAATCCAAGAGTTGTAAAGAGCCACCATGATGTTCTTTCCAAATAGAATCTGGGTCCGGCATGTACAGGATAAATGAAACACGTCTTGACCCAATGACATCATCATGCGTTAGCAAATGGCACGTTTTAGTGTATAGTTGTAAAGAAAGATCAGTTTTGATACCCGACAATTTACCTGCACCTGTAACATACGAGATAATGTCTCTAAATTCTTGCGAGTAGATAGCAGCACGAAGCTTAGAGATAGATGGCAATTTCACAAGCAAATCTTCTGGCATTGCCGAAAGATTAGCCAAATCGCCAGATTGGAAAACCTTATAAATGTCTGTTTCCTTCTTTGTGAAAGCGATATTGTCCATGATTTCACGACGCACATTTCTTAAAAGGTCATCGTTAATTAGATTCTTGATTGTACCCCAACGATAAGGCTGTGAATCAGCGATAGTCTGTTTGAGAGCTTCTTTATGATCTGAATCAAAAACATGGGTCTGGAAAAACTTAGAAGCTGCGGCAGACTCCTCAGCCGTTTGCTTGATGGAGATTCTTTTATGAGGAGGAAGTGACGAGTCTTCAGCGTCTCTCTTTGTCATTTTAATATGGCAAAAGCTGAATTAAAGACTAAGCGAAGGATAGAAGAGATGAAAAAAAATTTTAAAGTGGTGCGATAGGAAATAAGATACGAGGAGTCTGCAAGTGTTTTGTCCGAGAACGTAAAAGTATGTGGAATATGATGACAAAATCAAACTGGTAATGTGTGTTTTTTTAAAATTTAAATAGCACCTCTTATGACAGAGCTATAATGCGCTTTAGATACCGATAAAATACAAATACATTTTCACAAGGCTTTTTTAGCATTTAATTATAATCCAAGAGTTTCAAATTGTGCTGATCATTAGATTGTTTTTGTTCAATTTTGATTTGAGGCTTTGGAGCGTTTTTAACAATCCATTCAAATGATGCTTACGTAAATTATTACGTAAGCTTTTTTCACGTCGTTTAACAAGGTGCAAAACGAACTAATGAAATGACGCAATTTTCTTTCATCTAAAACCATCAAAAGCGCCTAATCTGTGGTTCGTTTGGAAGAACAGAGTTTAAAACATCGAGCAGAATATTAACATTTTAGCTCAAAATATAGGTAGCTTGACCAAAAAAAGACACCAGTAAATAGACTAAATTACGCACCAGATCATCCTTGCCACCCGCAAACAAAAAGTTAACACTCCACTTAAACATGGGTGTGTTTTTAATTTTCCACTCCGCTGAGCGATTTCCCAATTAGGCAACCAGCATCGTTTAAGCAATTAATTTTCTACTAACATCACATAAAAAACCTCTCTTCTTTTCACAAAACATGTCAGCTACCAACCCCTACGCTTCGGAAAACCCATACGGGACTGCGTCCGACTTCTTCTCCCAACTCGAATCTGCTAAGGACGATTTGAGAGATTACAATGACTTGGTTGCGCATTTACAGCAATTGCAAATATCAGCCTTGAATGCTGTTGGTATTGATGAGTTGGAAAACATCAAATCGCAAATCGCCAACACCACACAAAACTTACGTGTTGCCCAATCTGATGAAATCAAGCCAAAGTTAGAGACTCTCTTCAAGTCCTGTAACGGCGACCAAGATAAACAAGCTCAAGTTGAAAACTTACGTGGACAATTCCAATCTTCCATTCACAAGTTCATGGAAGTTGACAATGCATACAACCAATCGAACTTGAACAAGGCGGTTGAACAATATCAAATTGTGAACCCGGATGCATCCTACGACGAAGCCGTTGATTTCGTTAACCAAGTTGGCGACCAGCAAGTTTTCGATGAAGCCATTGCTATGCAAAACAGAAAGGGTGAAGCTTTGGGTGTTTTAGATGAAGTCAAAGCTAGACACCAAGAAATGTTGAGAACTTTGCAACAAACAAACGAATTGAACGTTTTATTGAACGATTTACAAGGTTTAGTTTTCGAACAAGATGAAGTTTTGGATAATGCACAAGCCAACGTT
This sequence comes from Saturnispora bothae, assembly GCA_030462855.1. Lineage (NCBI taxonomy): Eukaryota > Fungi > Ascomycota > Pichiomycetes > Pichiales > Pichiaceae > Saturnispora > Saturnispora bothae. The sequence goes on along the minus strand of JAKVQQ010000014.1, from coordinate 216,519 downwards.
GTGAAGGCTGAAGATCATTTGGAAAGAGGTGATGCCAATGTCATCAAGGCTAGAGATCATGCTAAGAAGGGTAGAAAATGGAGATGGATCCTGTTTTGGGTTGTTGTTATTTTAATTTGTGCTATTGTTGGTGGTGTCGTTGGTGGTGTTGTTGGCTCAAGACACTAGTATCAAAATTTTGATTATTGCTTTCTTCTTTTGTATTGTACAATTACAGTTATAAATTATTATGTTTCAAATTGAGTTAATATCATTAAAAAGGAGCTATAAATAGTCTGAATCTAAACACTTCTTTCTGCAATGGCAGCAGCCCACTGTGCAAATTCTTCATGACTACCTGCTTGGAAGTGGAAAGTCTTACCAAGACCGATTTTGGAAGACTTATCTTTACCCTTAATTAAGAAGTTCAGTTTACCGCCCTCGGTTTCTGGCTTCAATTCAGCTTCTGCGAGCTTGATAACGATACTAGGATCACTATCTTCAGCTGTTTTCAAAAAGCCCAATAAATAACCGGATGGAGTCAAAACCACGTGAAGAGGTTTGTATTCCTTTTTGAGAACACCCTCTCTCAGTGACAAGGTGCCTTCCAGAACAGGCAGAGTCAATGGTTCGTTTTGATTGTTGAATGTAGCCTCATGGTAGTCGCGTTTCAGTGGATTTCCATTGGAAACTAGGGAGTCCATGAGAAGATTGGTGTTTTCTGGAGTGTATGTTGAGACGAGAAGAGAAGCATTTTTCAATTTGAATGCTTCCCAAGATCTCATTGGATCCACACCTAATAGCTGGTTGGTGGTATCAGTGACAATGGTGATTTTAGTACCAAAATAGTTAGCCAAGAGATCGCCCAATTCTTGGAAGATTCTCTGAATCGAATCCACAATATGCGCTTCAGTCTCAGAGCAGGTGGCTTCTAATTTGTTCAAGTAGTCGACCCTATCATTGCCTGCACGAACTTGATTGGCCACACGATGTTCCATTTCACGCTTGACCAAGAATGGGTCATGTTTGAAATCGCATTTACCCTTGAGTTTGAACGCTGTGATGCTTTCATTGAGTGTGTTTTGACCTTCTGTCGTCAATTTCACGAGCTTGTTGAACTCCTTATTGGCTGCAGAGATGGACAAAGTTAATTCCTTTGTCTTACGTTCGAGGTCATCTTGAACAGACTTGATATCAACCAAGATATTGTTCGTGAGTTTGCTTTCCACCTCAACGGAAGCATTGTAGGTCTTGGCCATGTTGAGTTTGAGTTGTTCGAAGAAGGAGTTTATGGTGTTGACTGGACCATCAGCACCACTAGTAGCCGGTGGCGAGTCTAGACCATTGGAATGACCTATGTCGCCACCGACTTTCATGCTAACACGGTTGACGGCCGGAGTAGCTGTTGAAGCTGAGACCGGAGCATCCGAATCTTCCGTTTCAAACACCGGAATTGTCTTAGCAACCTTTTCATTGAGGTCGTTCCATGTCTTGATACTCGATTGCGCCACTTGTCGGTATCCTTCAGCGTACATACGTAATGCCTTTAGCGATTGGATGTACTGTTGGTGACGAGCAATCAAGAGCGAAGAAGAGTCTGGTAAGGAGTAATTAAGAACATCGTTGGGAGACCCCGCAGCTGCGGTGGGATGAGACGTTGAAATCGGTGAAATCGCCGTCATTGAAGCTAATTTGATGTCTTTCTAGAAAGATAAAGTAGTGTCTCCATTGATAAAGCTATCCCATCTACTAAAAATAATTTTGGCAGAGATGATTGTGGGCTAAGAGGAAAACTGGAGATGTCTGAAAAATAAAGAAGGAGGCGTGCTAAACACAAAGTGAAAAGCTAGAAAGATGGGGACGCTTGTTCTGAACAACATACTTCAAGCTGGGCTGATTTGAGTGGCAATTGAGGGCTCCAGAAACCAACTAAAGCTACAAACATCATACGACCCTCATTTTAAAACTATCACATAGCCCTTAATTCCAGTATTTTGTTCATTTATTTTGCACTCTACAACGTACACCCCAGCCATAATTAATTAACCACCAACAATATGCTCATCACCTGCTCAACATTTCATTCTCAATATTTTTGTGTTGAGCTGAGCCTATTTTCGTGTCTGCTCAACACTTCTTTTTCTTTCTAAAAAACACACAATGAGACCAGAAGTGCAACAGGAACTCTCCCACGTGTTGCTCACCGAGCTTTTGGCATACCAATTTGCCTCTCCAGTCAGATGGATCGAAACCCAGGACGTTTTCCTTAAGGATTTCAACACTGAACGTGTTGTTGAAATTGGTCCTTCTCCAACTTTGGTCGGTATGGCTACGAGAACGATTAAGGCGAAGTACGAATCCTACGATGCTGCTCTCTCCTTGCAAAGACAAGTTTTGTGCTATTCTAAGGATCAAAAGGAGATTTACTACACTCCAGATCCTGCTGATTTAGTTGAAGAGGACTCTGCTGCGCCTACTGAAGCTGCACCAGCTGCAGCTGCTCCAGTTGTTGCTGCGCCTGTTGCTGCTGCACCAGTTGCAGCTGCTCCTGCTGCCGGACCAGTCGCCGACGTTGCTGATGAACCAGTTAAGGCTGCTCTTGTCTTACACACACTTGTTGCTCACAAGCTTAAGAAGTCATTGGACGAAGTTTCCATGGCTAAGGCAATCAAGGACCTTGTTGGTGGTAAGTCCACTGTTCAAAACGAAATCTTGGGTGATTTAGGGAAGGAATTCGGTACCACCCCAGAAAAACCTGAAGATACTCCATTACAAGAATTGGCTGAACAATTCCAAGACACCTTCAGTGGTGCTCTTGGTAAGCAAACCTCCTCTTTAGTCGCTAGACTGATGTCCTCCAAAATGCCAGGTGGGTTCTCCGTTGGTGCGGCTAGAAAACATCTGCAATCTAGATGGGGTTTGCAACAAGGTAGACAAGATTCCGTGTTATTGCTTGCTTTAACTAACGAACCTGCTGCTAGATTGGGTGCGGAAGCTGATGCTAAGGCCTTCTTTGATCAAACCACCCAAAAATACGCTGCTAAGGAAGGTCTTTCTCTTTCTTCTGGTGCTGCCGCTGGTGGCGCTGGTGCTTCAGCAGCTGGTGGTGCAGTCATCGATTCCGCTGCCTTGGATGCAGTCACTAAGGAATCCCGAGACTTGGCTAGACAACAATTGGAAACCTTAGCAAGATACCTCAAATTGGACTTAACTAAGGGTGACAAGGCTCTCATCAAAGAAAAGGAAGCTTCCTCTGTTTTACAAGCTGAATTGGACTTATGGGCTGAAGAACACGGTGAATTCTACGCTAACGGTATCAAACCAGTCTTTTCTCCTCTCAAGGCCAGAACTTACGATTCTTACTGGAACTGGGCTAGACAAGACGCTCTATCCATGTACTATGATATCATTTTTGGTAAATTGGACTCCATTGACAGAGAAACCGTTACTCAATGTATTCAAATCATGAACAGAGCTAACCCAACTTTGATCAAGTTCATGCAATACCACATTGACCACACCCCAACCGAAAAGGGTGAAACTTACGAATTAGCTAAGAAGCTTGGTCAACAATTGATTGACAACTGTTTGGAAGTTTTAACCAAGGATCCTGTTTACAAAGATGTTTCTTACCCAACTGGTCCTCAAACTTCTATTGATGTTAAGGGTAACATCACCTACGATGAAGTTCCAAGAGATGCCTGCAGAAAATTCGAAGAATATGTCTTTGAAATGTCCCAAGGTGGCGAGTTGACCAAGGACGACCAACCAACCATTCAAGAAGATTTGGCTAATGTTTACAAGGCCCTTTCTAAACAAGCCTCCTCTGCCAACCAATTGAAGATTGAAGAATTGTACAAGCAATTGATTGAATTTGTTGATCAATCCAAGGAAATTCAAGTTTCAAAGTCAACCACTGCCGTTTTAGAAACTTCCATCTCCACTTCTGGCTCCACTGATGAAATCGCTTCATTGAAGGATGTTTCTGAAATTGATTCTCCAATTTCATCTTCTATTCCTCCACAAACTATTCCATTCTTGCACATTAAGAAGAAGACCAAGATGGGCGCTTGGGTTTACGACAAACAAAGATCTGCCGACTTCCTCGATGGTTTACAAAAGGGTGCTGTTAATGGTATTTCATACAAGGGTAAATACGCTCTTGTTACCGGTGCCGGTGCTGGTTCTATTGGTGCCGAAGTTTTGAAGGGTTTAATCTCTGGTGGTGCCAAGGTTATCGTCACTACTTCTAGATTTTCTAAGAAGGTTACCGAATACTACCAATCCCTTTACTCTAGATACGGTGCTTCTGGTTCTACTTTGATTGTTGTTCCATTCAACCAAGGTTCCAAGCAAGATGTCACTGCTTTAACCACTTTCATTTACGACGATGTTAAGAAGGGTGGTCTTGGTTGGGATTTGGACTATGTTATTCCATTTGCTGCTATTCCTGAAATGGGTATTGAAATGGATGGTATTGATTCTAAATCAGAATTGGCTCACAGAATCATGTTAACCAACCTCTTAAGATTACTCGGTGAAATTTCTCAAAACAAGAGAGCTAGAAACATTCAAACTAGACCTGCTCAAGTTTTGTTACCATTATCACCAAACCATGGTACTTTCGGTTCTGATGGTTTGTACTCTGAGTCCAAGTTAGCTTTAGAAACTTTGTTCCAAAGATGGTACTCTGAATCTTGGTCCACTTACTTGAACATTTGTGGTGCTGTCATTGGTTGGACCAGAGGTACTGGTTTAATGTCTGGTAACAACATGATTGCTGAAGGTATTGAAAAATTAGGTGTCAGAACCTTCTCCCAAACCGAAATGGCTTTCAATTTGTTAGGTTTAATGACTCCAGAAGTTGTTGGAATGTGCGAAGATGGTCCTGTTATGGCCGATTTGAATGGTGGTTTCCAATTCCTTGAAAACTTGAGAGAATACTGTAATGACTTGAGAGCTGAAATTAACAACACCAGTGAAGTTAGAAGAGCTGTTTCTATTGAAAATGGTATTGAACACAAGGTTGTTTTAGGTGATAACGCTGATGCTCCATTCAACAAAGCTGAAATTCATCCAAAGGCTAACATGAAGTTTGATTTCCCAGAATTATCTTCTTATGATGCCATCAAGGCAAAGGCTCCAGAATTAGAAGGTATGCTAGACTTGGACAGAGTTATTGTTGTTACTGGTTTTGCTGAAGTTGGTCCTTGGGGTAATGCCAGAACTAGATGGGAAATGGAAGCTAAGGGTGAATTCTCATTAGAAGGTTGTATTGAAATGGCTTGGATTATGGGTTTCATCAAGTATTTCAATGGTAACATCAAGGGTAAGCAATACTCTGGTTGGGTTGATGCTAAGACTAAGACTCCAGTTGAAGACAAGGATATTAAGAAGAAGTACGAAGAAGAAATCTTGGCTCACACTGGTATTAGATTAATCGAGCCAGAATTATTCCACGGTTACAATCCAAACAAAAAGGAATTGATCCAAGAAATTGTCATTCAACATGACTTAGATCCATTTGTTACCGACAAGCCAACCGCTTTACAATATCAATTACAACATGGTGATAAGGTTGAAATCTTCCCAGATGAGTCAGGTGAAGAATACACTGTTAAGATCCTCAAGGGTGCTCAATTATTCATTCCAAAGGCTTTGAGATTCGATAGATTAGTTGCTGGTCAAATTCCAACCGGTTGGGATGCTAGAACCTATGGTATTGGTGAAGACATCATTGATCAAGTTGATCCAATTACTCTTTTTGTTTTGGTTGCCACTGCAGAAGCTTTATTATCTGCTGGTGTCACTGATCCATATGAATTCTACAAGTATGTCCATGTTTCTGAATTAGGTAACTGTTCTGGTTCTGGTATGGGTGGTGTTTCTGCTTTAAGAGGTATGTTCAAGGATAGATACAAGGATCAACCTGTTCAAAATGATATTTTACAAGAATCTTTCATTAACACTATGTCTGCATGGGTTAACATGTTGTTGCTTTCTGCTTCTGGTCCAATTAAGACTCCAGTCGGTGCTTGTGCTACTGCCTTGGAATCTGTTGATGTTGGTGTTGAAACTATTCTTTCCGGTAAGGCTAAGATTGTTTTAGTTGGTGGTTATGATGATTTCCAAGAAGAAGGTTCATATGAATTCGCAAACATGAATGCTACTTCTAACTCTTTGGATGAATTTGCTCATGGTAGAACACCAAGTGAAATGTCCAGACCAACTACCACTTCTAGAAATGGTTTCATGGAAGCTCAAGGTTCTGGTATTGAAGTTTTGATGACTGCTTCTCTTGCTTTGAGAATGGGTGTTCCTATTTACGCTATTGTTGCTATGACCTCCACTGCTACTGACAAAATTGGTAGATCTGTCCCAGCTCCAGGTAAGGGTATCTTGACCACAGCCAGAGAATATCAAGGTGACACCAAGTTCACTTCATCCAAGTTGGACATCAAGTACAGATCAAGACAATTGAAGAAGAGAGTTGAACAAATCAAGCAATGGACTTCTGAAGAATTGGAATATCTTAAGGTTGAAGCTGAAGAATTGTCCACCAATGATGCTTCCTTTGATAGAGCAACTTTCTTGAATGAAAGAACTGAAGAAATTGAAAGAGAATCCATCAAGCAAATTAAGGATGCTCAAAGACAATTCGGTAACGAATTCTGGAAGAATGATCCAAGAATTGCTCCATTGAGAGGTGCTCTTGCTACTTTCAACTTAACTGTTGATGATTTAGATGTTTGCTCTTTCCACGGTACTTCTACTAAGGCTAACGATAAGAACGAATCTGCCACTATTGACAAGATGATGTCTCACCTGGGTAGAACTGAAGGTAACCCAGTTTATGGTGTCTTCCAAAAGTACTTGACTGGTCATCCAAAGGGTGCTGCTGGTGCTTGGATGTTGAATGGTGGTATCCAAATTTTGAATTCTGGTTTAGTTCCAGGTAACAGAAATGCTGATAACATTGATAAGATCTTGGAAGACTTCAAGTATGTTTTGTTCCCATCTAGAAGTATTCAAACTGATGGTATCAAGGCTGTTTCTGTTACTTCCTTTGGTTTCGGTCAAAAGGGTGGTCAAGCCATTATTATCAACTCTGATTACTTGTATGCTGCTCTCTCTAGAGAAGAGTACGAAGCTTACAAGGTCAAGGTTGAATCTAGACACAAGAAGTCATACGCTTACATGCACAATGCTATGATCAACAACACCATGTTTGTTGCCAAGGACAAGGCTCCATACAGTGATGAACAAGAACAAAGAGTTTACTTGGATCCTTTAGCCAGAGTTGAAAAGAGTAAGGATGACAAACTTGTTTTCACCGACAAGGAATTGCAAAGAAACGGTAAATACGTTTCTGAATCCTCATTGGAGACTGCCAAGGCTTTGACTGTTGGTCAAGTTGGATCGAAGGGTGTTGGTGTTGATGTTGAATTAATTTCTGAAATTAACATTGAGAATGAAACTTTCATTGAAAGAAACTTCACTAAGAATGAAATTGAGTACTGTTCCAAGTCTGCTAACCCAAGAGCATCATATGCTGGTACTTGGTCTGCCAAGGAAGCTGTTTTCAAGTCATTAGAAGTTGAATCCAAGGGTGCTGGTGCTTCTTTGAAGGACATTGAAATTGTCAGAGACGGTAATGGTAAGCCAAACGTTGCATTGAACGGTGTTGCCAAGTCTGCTGCTGATAAGAACGGTGTTAAGAATGTCAAGGTTTCTATTTCTCACGACGACTTCCAATCCATTGCCGTTGCAATCAGTGAATTTTAGATAATTTTTATTGCAGTTTTATTATATAGTTTACAAAGAATTTATTAGTTGAAACACGAGTGTAGTGCAATACGAGTGTATTAGCGAATAGAGAAGAGCGTAGTGCGATATGACGTGTATCAGCGAATAAAGCTCAAACAATCATTTGCTAGTAAATTTGGGTAAGGATATTATTTTATATCAATCTATCGAAGCTCACATGGATTAGCGAATAGATTTCACTTATAAACATACTAAAATCAAACAAAAAATTGCGAATTTACAGACCAGTTAAATAAATAAGAATGGATAGCTAAGACGAGAGAAGTGAATAAATATGAATGGACAAGCAATGTAGTAATACTGATGTCAACTTTTCATGTCCATCAAAACACTAACGGCCAATTCTTCATCCGCTTCTCTTGCATTGGCAATTCCAGGGTCCATACTGGTCTTACTTTTGCCACGTTTCAATTCTAAGGGACCTAAAGATTTCCAGTCTTCTTCATCTGTGTGAGGATCGTCGTCACTGTCAACAATAGCGTTTTCATCTGACACACTTCCTTGTTTCGTGCGCAAGAAAGATTGTTTACCGGAATTGAACGAAACACGTCTCTTATCATTTGGATCGTCCAAGATGAAGGAAGGACGGTGTTTCTTAATGATTGGTTTAGCGACACCGGCAGACACAAAGGAAGGTCTTCTCGAAGACGCAACAGAGCCTTTGATGACACTAGTGGAGCTGGATCTTGGATGCATTCTGTTGTACAGTGGTGGTGAAACATTGGAGGTATTATTGAGTGAGTAGATATCAACATCGTCGTCGTCAGAAAGGTCTTCGTCGGAAAAGGAGGAGGATGACTCAATTGCTTCGTCCAAGGGAGTGTGGTTCTTGAGCGAGTTTCTGATATGGGATAAAGGTGCAATGGTAGGAGATGTTGGCATTTTGAAAGGTTCCGAAGTGATGGATTCTCTTCTAGAGCTGGCATCGGTTTTCCGTTTTGGAGAGACCCTTCGCTCAGGTTTGGTTTCTTCTTCCTCCTTCGAACGTGCACTATGTTGATCAATACGCAATTGTACGACTTCTGGAGAAACAACCTTCGCCTCCCATTGGCCCCAACCGATCTTTTCAAAGACGGTAGAATGCTGCTTATCACCAGATTCCAAGGCTGACATGATCAAACGACGCTGTTTCGAGAGTGAAAGACTGCCGAAGGCGGGGACCTGGGCCGTGAGGTGAGAAGTGAGGTGTCTGATTGGAAGAGGGCCGGTTTTCAGCAAGATGGAGGCGATTCTGTTTGGTGTGATTTCATTCGCAGCGGCAATTCCCTCGGGAGATGAGGTGGAAAGAAGCGGTCTTTCAACGTATGAACGTCTTCTTTGTTTCCCAGCAGGCTTAGTTTCAAATGAAGGGGCCGAGACGTTGCCCAGAGGCAATTGAATGAGACGCGGAGTGTGGACGGCGCTGGGCGATTCGGACTTCACCATCACCGGGTCGTTGGAGGGGTATTCGAGCTCCAGAAAAGCAGAGGAGGCAGGATCGTTGTTGGTGAGCATTGTTGAAGAGAGATCTAGCTTGGGAAAGTGCTGCAACGCCGATTTTTCACTCGATTTGTTGAGAAAAGGGTTAACAATAGCGAAACAATGAAACCTTCATTTTTCAGTCATACATGTGTTAGAGATAACCTATGAAAAACAGAGGGTCCTCTAAAAAGCGCGTCAGATAAGCTGATACGGGTCTACTGACGTGATCACTGTAAAGACAAGACTCGGAGCTTCACAACGATATCAAAATCGCCCCCAACCCCCGTTCTCAGCGGCCTGTAAATAAAATTGTACTTAACGTATACGCGTTACACACTAACTAATCATCATTTACAAAGAAGGGAAGTTCTTTTCGGAAAGCTTACCGGCAGTCTTCTTGGCACCAGCCTTGTTGGAACCCTTGGCGAAAGGCTTCTTAGCGAAAGGCTTCTTGGAGTCAGAGGCCTTTTCTTCAGAGTAAGAAACGGAGAAGTCGAAGAGCTTCTTTTCTTTCTTGGCCTTTGGAGCCTTTTGCTTCTTACCAGCAACAGAAGGAACGAACACCTCGACCTTCTTGACGATCAATTGATCAGCGTCGATTTCAACAGCAGCTTCCTCCTTTTCAACTGGAGCAGCGGCGTTTTGCTTGAAGTAGTCGGCAGCAGAGACCAATGCGACCTTTGGAGTAGCGTCTTCTTCTTCTTCAGAAGCTAACTCAGCTTCAGCATCTTGTTCACCTTCCAATTGGGCTTCAGCTTCGTCACCTAACTTCTGATGTTCGGACTTGGCAGATTCGGTTCTACCGGTTCTGGAGTGTCTGTCCATCTTCTTGTCCTTACCACCCTTTCTAGCAGTGTTGGTTGGAGCAGCAGAGGACTTGTTCTTGTTTTGGAACTTGGCACCGTCGGTGGTCTTCTTACCGGTCTTCTTGGCCTTGGTGGCATCAGCCTTTGGTGGAACACCGTCCTTCTTGGTGGACTTTTGGGCAGCGACGATTTCTCTTGGAACGGCTGGGATTTCATCGGAGGTAACATCGTTACCTAACAAAGCGAACAAGTTCTATGGACATGGGTTAGTATGCAGTGATAAAGAGGGGGAAAAAAGATGTGAGTTTGCAGTTTTCAATCAAACCACTCCTTCAACATATATATCGTACGTACCTTGTTTTGGAATGACTTTTCGGCGAGTGACATTGGATTTTACTTCTTTTAATACTTTAAAGAGGGCCTGACATACTTCCATTTTTGAAAAATGAAAAATTTCCATCTTCATTTTCGATGGGTTACATAAAATTGGAAAAGACTGCGGCGCTAGGGGTACGTCACGTGAGCCATTGTTGATGTGCTCAGCACTCAGTTCAGCACATATTCCTTCCCGACTCTTTGGAAAAACAGCACGGTAGCAGTGCGGACGTCCGCATTGCCAAGAGGCTGTGCCAAAAGAGGAACCACGTGCGGATAAACCTGGGCACAGGCAGTTTTGAAATGAGCGGATTCCAGCTGGGTGTGCATTTGAAGCATTTGACCAACAACCGGCAACCAGCCGCCTCGCTTGATCTCATCAGAGGCTATGAGAGGCCCCAAGTTGGAAAAAACTTCAACAGACACCGCGGTGAGGGTTTCTGCAAGACTGTCCCGCTCATATGCGCTCACCTTGTTGTCATCGCAGTACAAGTTGAAGAGAATCTTGACATACAATAACACAGACTGGGTCTCTTGTTTCCTCAAGTTTGGCAGGTTTTCAACAAGGCCAGCGTTCCAAACACGCATACGTAGCTTGGAGTCGTTGTTGAACTTCTTCGCAATCGAATACGAGGAATACACCGTTTGGGAAATGTTCAGCATGTTCTTGAGCGGGATTCTCAGATAGAACTCGCTGCCACAAAGTTCATGAACAAGCTCAATCACAGAATATTGATGGCGGCATTTGCTCACAATGATAGACGACAGTTTGCCAGGCGTAAACGCGGATAACACACTTGGAGCATCATCATCCTCCTCCTCCTCCGACTCAGATTCGTCCTGACGGTCAGTACCGCCATTGAGCTCGCTGGAAGTAATCCCGCGTAACCTCTCAGCTTGCTCAAGCATCTTCAAGTCAAACAACTCCACTGGCGACGACTTCTCGAACATGTCGTCAATCGCACCCTCAATTTTGTTCCATTGAACATCCTCAAACTTGTCAACATTTTGTAAAATTATCTCCTTGAAAGCCAAAATCCCACTTTGTGAAATAGGATCCTTGTTGTGCAAAATACATGTCATCAACAAATTCAAATAACCATCAAATTGGCCCTTCAAATCTTCGTAAAATGTGGTAAATAATACAATCATCCTCTTCAATGCCTGCAACAAAGTGGTAGACAACCAAACCCAGTAATCTTCGTTTTCAGTTGCACTGTCCAATTTATTAAATATCGGGAACAACAATTCCTGAGAAACAACTTCCCAAAACTTCACATTGAAATGTTTGCCGTGTTTAGCCAACGCATCAAATAATGAATTGAGAGCTTGCGATCTAACTTCCAAGTCGACACCATTGCTAATAATTAAATCGTAACATTGTAGCAGTGGTAGCCACATCTTAGTCAGAAATTCATCGTCATCATCATTGGTACGTAAATCCACCGATTTACCAAATTTGTCAACAAGTTTGTTGATGGTGGATAACGACTTCAAGTTGATCTTCTGGTACTTTTCATTCATGGCATACTCACTCAAACACACCACTAATGAATCAAGCCCATTTTCGTTAACAACAATGGTCATCTTCTCATCAATGATCTTTTCAACTAATTTGAATCCATCATTAACATATTTTTCGCTGATGGTGGTTTTACCAATGCTTGCCAAGATTTCAAAAATAGTGATCCAACCAGATTTAATTTGGGTTTCATTCTTATGAATCAAGTATTCAACACAATTCAAAACCATCTCTTTAACTTGTAAGTTCTCATTATGGGAAACAATATAATCAAATGGTTTCAAAAACTCTCTTTGGAATTTGAAATGAGATAATTCTTCTAAACTGAAGAATCTTTCAGACAATTGTCTTAACGAGTCAATCGCAAATGTGGAAACCTTCAAATTTTTATAACAACCAAACATGTTAAACTCTTCATTCAAAATGGACCATAATTTACTCCATTCAACCTTGATTCTCTTCATGTTGTAATAACAAACATCAACAAGCTTTTGTAAGGAGAAAAGTCTTGGCTCGTTAGATTCTCCACTCGAATCAATTTCTTCTCTTGCAACTTCAACCAAACATTTAACAAATTCAAAAATGCCATCTCCTGAAATCTCACTAGACTTTGAAAAAACCTTGTCAATTTTGACGTCAATCTCAGTCGAATTAATCACTGCAATCATATCTTGAGGAATTTTTTGGTTCTTATAGTGTAAGAATGCCTGCTCAGAAGCACTCTTTTTGTTGGAATTGAATGGATTCCAGCTTCCATTTTGATCGTTCACACTTCTAAGGTCAACTGAGTTCTTGAATCTCACATTCATTAAATCAGGAACTGAGTTTGAATCAACACCTTTTGACAAAAGTTTCAATCTTTCAAATTGAGAAATTAAAACAAAGATATCTTTCCATGATTCCTTCATTGAAGTACCACCACAATTACTGGCCAAGTTGAGTAAACCAACAAATGCCAGTACATTTTTGATTGATAGTTTTTCTGGATTGTCAATGTTTGAAAATCTGATAATACTGTTGACAAACGCAATTCTACTAACCTGTGGACCAACAATAGATGAAATGTGAATAGAAATGAGAATACCATCAATGATATTTTTACAGATAGATTCGTCATCAAATTCATTAAATGGACCACTTAAGCCTGCTAATAACGACATCCAAATGGTATCAAACAATGATTTGATCAAATCCAAATTGTTGAGAGGATCGTCAATTGAAACGAATCTCTTATCACCATTTTTGAAACTTGAAAATGCCTTTTCTGTCTTATTACTGAGTGCAAGAGATGCTTTGAAGTATGCCTCCTTGTTCAATGTTTTGAAACTTGTGAAAATCCCACTCTTTGCTTCATCAACGGTACTGGAACCAAGAAGTGCAGCGTCCTGCTCATCATTAAGTACAATTTCGTTTTCTCTAATATCGTTGAAAATAAATTCTAGCAAGCCCAAGTCCACATCTTTCCCGTTATCAATGCCTCTGTTATTCTTAACAAACTCGTCCAATGTCATTCTCTTTTTGACTTGTTCAGAATGTTGGTCGGTGTTTAGCATAATGATGGAATAAGACAAAACGTAAGCTGTATCAGCCTCTTCAAATGTATTTGGATTGTCATTTAAATATTTTTCAGCAAATTTCAACATGTATCTATCAATAACTTGCGACTCACCAGGTAATCTAAAGTGTTGTAAAAACTCTCTCAAAGCAGTAACTAAATTCATTCCCTTAAATTGCATCATATCAACAAATTCATGCATGATAGAAACTTGCTCTTCGCTAGAGCCACCAAGATATTCACCAATCTGTTTTTTATCCAAAATATCAGTTTCCAGAATGAATTTAGCAACAGATTGCGGATCATCTTTATTGATGAATCCATGTTTGTCAAGTAAGACAACACCCTTTTTTGGTGAGAAATTAAAAGTCTTTGCACACTCAAGTAATGATGTTTTAATTTGTTTTTGATTTTCAAATTTATTACTAACTTTTGATGAGACCATTTCAGTGTCATCATTTATTGAAACAACAGAAGACAATGCAACGTCCGAAGCGGAGTTTAAAATTCCCGATTGTAAAGACTTGGCATCTTCTTCACTAAGATTTTCATTCTTAAACACCAAACCAAATGATTGTTCTCCTAATGACGAGTTAACCTCGTTCAAAAATTCCACAATACAATTGATCGATATAATCTTTAATGCATATTCTTGAGGGAAATTGATGGTAGCGTCTGGATTTGGAGATTGACTGGAAAGCTTACTGACATTCAATTCTGGGACGTTTACCATGTCAAAAATATAGATGGGCGTCTGTGAATAAATTCTAAAGTTCAAATCTTGTTGCTTAGTGACCTCACATCTAGCAACCGATAAATTGCACAAGTATGTTATAACATCTTCCCATAAATTGATTAAGGAAGTGTCGCAATCGTAGTTGAGGTAAATTTCTAGAAAGAGTTTAGGATCTTGACAGAATCTTCTAATAACGTCCAAAATGTATCTCTTTTGAAAGAATGAAGAAGTTTTCATCTCACTGATTGGTAAATAAATTTCTTTAAAGAAAACGGGAATCTCATATTTGAATTCAGTTCTGAGCTTTTTGACCAAAAGATAATAGATTTCTAAAGTGATTTCAAAGATAGTTGTTGTTTGAGAAGCAGCGTTTCTGGCAATTGTCAAACAAAGTGATTTCTTAATACCGTCAATCAAGGATACTTCATCACTGTTGGTAATGTTGAACAACAAGTCAGATCTGTTAGAGAAAAGATCACCGTAATTGAGTAAGATCCAATGGATGAGATGTAAAGATAAAATTTTTGATCTCATGTCTTGTGATCTCATATCAATGTTATCTTCTTCAATTGGCTTCATGGCCAACTTGCTCAGTATACGAATGATCAAAACGGCGTCCTTAATGTACAGCTTGGAATTATCGCCGTTGAAAATCTCATCATTAGTGAATTGGACTTCTTTATCATCCTCAAATTGGGCCAATGTGAGGTTTTGTTCAGATGGTGGTAACTCAGTGGTAGAATCTGATTCATCAATTTGTACACCATTATCCTTAATATCTCTAGGATTGATGTTCTTAACTTTTTCTAAAACGTGTCCGATGATTTGAATCAAGGTAGCCTGAGCAACAGCCTGATTCGACGGAACAAGTGACATCAAAAAGATGTTGTAAATCTGTCTAACGGCCGGAACTAAGATCTTACCATGAACTGGCATTGATTCATTAACGATGGCACCTGTTAAAACCTTGATAATTTGCAACTCCAATTGTGGATCTGTAGCTTCACCATCAAAACAAGCGCCAACAGCCAAAATGGCAGCTTCAATTAATAGAATTTTACCACCTGGATCTTCACCGGAAGCTGACGAGTCAATGTAAATTGGCTCGGTGAATATGTTGAATGTAAAGATCTTAGCTAAGCAATCCAACGCCAAGATCTTAGCTTGAACAGGAACAGACTTCTGTTCGCAAACCATCTTCAGAGGCTCGAAAATGGTGATTTCAGGTGGCATTTCACCTCTCTTTAGAATTTCTATTGTTGTTGAAGCCTTAATCACAATATCTTGATGTTTTTTCATGATCTCCTTCATGGCAATGAGTTTATCAAAGCTCAGTTTGAGAATAGCAACATTGGCGTTATGAAAAGATGATCCATTTGAGGCCATAGACAATCTTCTATTGTCTTCGAGAGGGGCTGATTCGGCAGCCAATTGGTCTTCATCGGGCGAGATTTGTACCACAGGTACTTCGAGCAAGGGCGGTGCCTCCATTGCAGCGATCTGTGGATTATCAACGGAGTCTGAAATGGCAACAGCGTCTTCAGAGACAGACATCGTTGAAGAAACAAGAGACGTATTGAAAAACAACAAATTACGATTTTTCCCTCATAGAAATTTGGACTATAAATATAAAATTGAGATGGGGTTATTGGCTCATCAATGTCAGCTGTTTGAGAGGCCAATGAGAGAAATTGGCAGGACCAGATTATTTATATTTTACTTTAATTAATAACAACACAAATCAACGATCTTCGAAGCCTATTTAATTAATTCCAAGATTTGCTGTGTGAGACCAACGATCTCGATGTTCTCACTGTTCTCGCCAGTCAAGTTAGTCAAATCAATAACACCAGTGTTCACGTCACGCTTGACAAGATCGGTGACCTTCTTGTCGTCGGCCTCAAGCAGTTGCATCACGGTCCAAAGTGCAATGTGTTCAAATGTAGGATTGCCGATTTTGAGGAAAGAAGAGATGAACTCGCTTATACCGGCATAATTGTCCAATATGATGTGATAATCCTTTATCCTTGAGCAGAGGTTGGCCAAAGCGGCGGCTGAATTACCACTGACTTCGGGGTTGGATGATTTGGTTAATGGGATTAGAACTTGGATGATGCCCATGTTGAGTAGCTTAGATTTGAGTTCGTCGGCCAATGCAAGAATAGCAAAGCAGGCTGAAATTTCACTTTGGACGTTTTGTTGAGATGTCAATGCCATATCACGCAGTTTCTTCACTGCCCCCGAATCGATAAGTGCCATACGATTCTTTTCACTACTGGCGGCCAAATTTCTCAAACTCGAGACCGCATGACACTGGATCTCGGTGTTGGTTGGATAATCAACAAGATCAACCAATGGATTGAGGAACCCTGCTTCGATGATCAATTGTTCGTTCAATGGATGAATGGATATATTTCTAATACATGCAACAGCGGCTAAAACTAGTGGTTCATGTTGGGATTGGAGTAATTGAACAAGCAATGGGAGACCACCGGCTCTAACAATTTCCAATTGGTAGGCCGAGTCGGATGCCAAGTTTCTCAATGCTAAAGTTGCTTGACATTGCACTCTAGTTGATTCTGAATCCATCAAAGAGACAAGTTTATTGACGAGTTCTTTCTGAGTGATTGCCAACGCATTTCTATTTTCCTCGTCCACAGCAATGTTTGAAAGCGCAGTTGTGCAGTAATACTGAATATCTGGGTCTTCGGAAGACAAAAGATGGACTAAAACTGGCACCGAGCCGGCTTCGACCAATTCTTTTCTATTTTCATAAGAATGGGTCATGTTAAGCAAAGCGCCGGTGGCATTTCTTTGAACCCTCAAATCTGGGGAGTTGGCAAGCTTGGTCAAAGGCACCAATGCTCCAGATTTGGCAATTTTCGACTTATTTTCCTCTTGAGTTGCTAAATTGGTGATACATCCCACTGCATTGCATTGCACTTCGATGTTATTGCAGGCCATTTGTCTGATCAACGGAGTTAGGCCACCCATTTCAACAATCAAAACCTTATTCGAGTCATTAACTGCTAAATTACCCAGTGCAGCACATGCAGCCCTTTGAACTTCCTGGTCTGATGATTGCAGGAGAATCAGAATCGGCTCTAAAACCGGTCTTGAAACCGGTCTCGCGTCCTTCTCCGTAATTTCGGCAAACGCCAATGCCGCAGAACGCTGCAAGTCAATGTTATCCGAATAAACCAGCGTTGAAAGCGCCTTCAAGGGACCTTCTGAGAAGAAGTCAACCCCGGCGCGGTTTTCCAGGTACTCTAAAAGTGCAGCAATTGCGTCACGCTCGTTGTCCGCCAATAGCTGTGGATACAGTGACTGTTCGTCCTGAGAACGCAAACAGGAACAGCAACCGCCCATAGTGTTTGATAAACAAGTTGTTGTTGTCGAGTCAGAAAAAATTACTTCCCAAATTGGTTTATCTGTTAGCCAAATGTGAGTGGGTTTTAGCAAAAAAGGTATGGAATGGTAGTACACTACAAGGTGACAAGGATGTTATTGAAGTCAGTTTACTGAGGCTGAATTTTGGCATACGCTAATCAAATTTGCAGGCCAATACGACAATTTTAGCCGTAGAAAACCCCCAAATGAAGGTAGATAAGAGTTTGAGCGCAGGTCACGTGATCCATGGTTTTGCTATATCATCAATGGTGTTTTATTAAGGTAGTCAATGAAGTGATATTGGTGTGTAAGCCATTTAAAAAGCGGATAAACTCACAAAAAAGCCTTTATGCCCTTTTAATCTAAACACAGTTCAAATGCATATAGTAAACGTTTAGATTGATATAGTAAAAAAAGAGAAAGTAAGGAATAATGCATCTTTAAAGTGAGAAAGAGCGGGTATGGAGAAATGATTTGAAAAAGAAAACAGCACAAGGTGTTTTATGTGGTATCAAGTTACACCATATTTGCTAGTGCGATAGTTGAAAGACGAATTGTATTATGACTCGTTTGTGAGGCCTTATTCGAAGACCGGTTGTGTAATAGCTCGTTGCTGAGGCGTCGATAGTGTACTTACGGTTGTGTAATAGCTCGTTGCTGAGGCGTCGATAGTGTAATAACTCATTGCTGAGAGGTGAATCTCGTTTCTTACTTCGCATAGCCACCCAGTTCGCAAGCTAGTTGGAACAGCCTATGACTCAATTCACTCTTGATCTTGTACTGCATTTGCAAAATGTCGCCTTTGTCATCGCCTGCTCCACCTAAATACAGTCTGATGCCAGAAATAAGAGCCTCGAAAACCCGTCTGTCGTCCAAACTCAACTCCCCACCGGAATCCAGTATAACAATGAGTGTGGTAACAACGGAACACATAGAGTGCATACTGATGGAGTTGTCACAATGGAACTTGCTCTTACTGGCGTTGTCAAAAAACTTGATTAGAGATTTAGCTTTGGTGTGTTGGCCCAAACTGAGATGGTGATTGATCAGAATACTGACTAAGGATAATCTGTTTTCATATGACAATTTGATTCCTCCCTTTTGAAGAAGTTGAACAACACGATCCATGGACGAAACATGTGGGTTCTTAAGAATTCGGCCCATTTTTTCATCGCAATCGGTGGACAAGATACACTTGATGATTGTGTTCAAAGCCTCGTCCAGGCACTTTTGACTCATTGGATGTATTAATGATTTGAATAATGACAACATCTTGACGAGCTTGATGCATTGTGCAGGGACTAACTCAATCATAAGTGTGAGTTCTCGAACTTCAATGTCAACTTCCAATGGTGAAACAGCATCGTGGACCTGGTTATACAAATACTTGACCAACTTAGTTCTAACTTGATCAACAATGGTAACAAGACAAAGTAAATCAAATTGGTTGAGTTGGCATTTTGGGGTGATCGACAAATACTCACTTACGGAGTTCTGTGTGTTGCTGTTTTCACCATAAAGAGTAGTGATAACTGAACTGATCGGTTTCTTCTTGATTTTCAACTCGTGAACTATCTTGTCAAGGTGGACAAAGTGTGACTTCTTAGGTTTGAACTCCAACAAAAAACTGGCTATAGCGTTATCCGATTGCAAAAGTCGGGCCTTCAAATTTTCAGCAAAGGCTTGCAAGTTGAATATCGATGCCAGTAAGGGTGATTGGTGAACTAGCAAAGAGGCAACAAGCCATTGGTTAAGCATAGTGTTGGTATCAGGCTGACATGAATTCTGGTGAAGATATTGAAGCCTATCAATGGAGGAGCATGGAAAATCTTCAATGGAATTGATCTCAATTGGTGACAGCAACAATGGTTTGAGTGAAGAGTTTGTGGATATTTGTTTCCAAGTGGGTTTGGTATATGGTTGTAAGAATGCCCACAGTAGCAATCCGAAAGAAAGCCAATGAAGGTATTTAGACAGTAGCAAGGTAAAATGAGAGGCCACAGTAGGACCACCACTTGCACTTCTACCCACCACCAACCAATGAATAGGTAAAGCACTAAGGTCGGTGAAATTGAAATCGGCATGGTCCATCACCTGACTTGCACCGTAGCATGCCAAAGACCCAGCCACAACTTTAACTGGAAACTGATGCTGCTGCGTGTGCAAGATCTGGCTTGGTGCTTGTTGAGGATATGCATGTGCGGCAGATACCGGAACGGGTACGGGACCCACAACTCCCATCGAAGCAGGAACAAAGCTTGGAACTGGTGGAGCAAAGTTCCCTGGAAGTTCGTAGCCGTAGTACGCACTAGGACCAGTGAGGGGTCTCATGCTAGGTCCTAAAGTCGATCCTGTGGATGGTCTCTGCACGACACTAGATTGTGACGAGTAGTATGGAGCTGAATAGGGTGTTGGCGTGTTGTAATAATCGCCAATACTAGCGGGATAACTATCAGTACTATTGTTATAACCACTCAGTGGTTGTTCCGGTGCTCTTATTGGACCTCCAAAGCCATTATCGATACCAGCTTTTCCATACTCAGCAGCAGAGCCAAAGTCAGAAACCACGTCTGAGACGTTCCGATTGATTTCACCACCATCCACTCCATCTGAAATATCATCCGGACGTTCTAACACTGCCGTACCATCTCTATCACGGCCACGAGCTTGAGATAATTCGCCTTCTAAATATCTGATATATTCCAGAGCTTTTTTCAAAATAGTGGCCTTATTCACGCGTGAAGGAGGATTAACGCATCCGTACACCTCCCAGAGGTGCTCAGATTTCAATGCAGGCACCGCATCTCTCAGTTGAGCAAATCTATGCGCTAAATTAGCACGGTATCTTTTTTCAACCGCACTGTGGTCGACGCGGGGCCTTTTGAAGCCCACTTTTGGCTTTATATGGGTATTCGCGGCACCAGCAGTTGTTAACGGCACTATGAACTCACTTTGAAAAGTATTAACCTTACTAATTGCCATCGCCAGCTGCAACGGGAGATTGTAATTTCTGATTGATATTTTTTCCATTCTTCACCACTTGCTTCTTTTGCCACCAACTTAAACATGTCTTTAAAACGTATCAATAAGGAACTTCAAGATATTGGACGTGATCCTCCAACCCAGTGCTCTGCAGGTCCAGTGGGCGACGATCTTTTCCATTGGCAGGCGTCCATTATTGGCCCAGCAGACTCTCCATATGCTGGAGGTGTTTTCTTCTTGGCCATCCATTTCCCAACCGATTACCCATTCAAGCCACCTAAGATCCAGTTTGAAACGAAGATCTACCACCCAAATATCAACTCCTCAGGTAACATCTGCTTGGACATTCTTAAAGACCAATGGTCACCAGCCTTGACCATATCGAAGGTTCTTTTGAGTATCTGTTCCTTGTTGACTGATGCAAACCCAGACGATCCATTAGTCCCAGAGATAGCACACTTGTACAAGACCGACCGTGCCAAGTACGAGGCCACGGCCAAGGAATGGACCAAGAAGTTTGCAATCTAGGCGGCATGCGCGAGCAAGCAAATGTGTGAGCCTCTGCGTGTTGTATCTTTCAAGTGCGCAGGCTCTGCTACTTAGGTGTCTACTATTTTTTAGATCTTAATCCACCACTATTTCTATAACTCACTACATTCAATATGTAATCTTCAAATCTAAAAAACGGCGGTGCTTTCCGGTCACGTGACCTTTTCTGAAATGGCGTTAGCCGGTCCAATTTGCGTGTTTTCACGCTTGAATTATGTGAATGCAGATAACAAAATGTCAGTTTTGCAATCGTTGATTGACATTGCGTGAAAACTGGAAAGACCATGATTTACATAGCGAGCATATATATATATATTTAGTACACGATTTATTTTCTCAAATTTGTGATAGAAGACCGTAAAAACATTAATTAATGTGGTTTTGCATGTTATCCGTGAAAAGTGAACAACAGTTCGAAATATGAGGCTTTTTCTGTTTCAAATCTTGTTTTTCATTTCTACTGGTACCAAAAAAAGTTCCTTCCAAACAATTAATGTACCATTAAAAAGCTGGAAATTTCCTCTATAGGATCCATGTTTTATCACAGAAAAATCCTTACCATTTTTGGTAATCACATACACTGTTTGTATTTTAAATATTTTTTTATTATATCCACTAAAGAGCTATTGGAGTTGCTTTCAATCAAACGGCGAAATGGCCCCGCAACAGCAATTCCGACGCACTTTTTCCGCTTGTCTTTCATGTAGAACACGTAAGATTAAATGCGATATGGGATCTTTGGATTCGCCCTCAGAACCGCCCTGTGCACGATGTAAAAGGGAACGAAAAGAATGTGTGTTTGTGGAATCAAAGCGCAATACTAGTAATGCATTCAAGCAGAAATCAAGATCCAGTATCAGCGAATCCGCTGTTAAAAAAGTCGTTCAAGGCATTCCTTCTCCGCAGCAGGGCGCGTCCGATCCATCCATTCCTCCAATTCTCCATCAACCACGACCTTTAAATATCAACTCAAGAGCTAGCAATGTTTCACTCCATTCCAGTGTTAGTTCAGGTACGCCAGTGGATAAAGTTGTGCCTTCAATCTTCAGGGATAACTCAACTTCAACTTCTAACAAATCTACCATGGTATATTTGGCTCATGTCGCTGGCAACATAGCAAAACCTGATGATAGAGATAGAATCGATGCACAATCCAGAATAGCACAATTGGAGGCTTCAAGAGCCCAATCGAAAACACCATCTGTTAACGGCTCAAATCAGAATTTAGATACACACTCTCCGATGGTCCCAACGGCATCTGTTGCATCTGAAACTTTAGACACTGAACCAATCATGGATTCTTTTGGCCATGAAAACTTTCAGTTTCCTTCTAAGGATAAGGCAGGTAGATTTTCCATTCCACCTCCCAAATCTACGCTTTTGATCAGACCAAAACCAGGTGCGAAATTGACTGACATCGAATACATTTGTGAAAGTGTCAGAAGGGAACCCGAAAATGGATCTGAATATCAACCTTTGAGCTCACAACTAGGATTCTTATTGACTGAAAATGAAGCTAGACATCTCATTAATTTGTTTTTCATCACAATGCATCCATTTTACCCATTTATTCCTCAAGAATTGCACGATCCTGATGTTTTACCGGGATACCCTATGCTCCTCTGTACTCTTTTGGCGATCTCTACAAGATATCATGTTTTACCAGACAAGATTGGTGAATGGGATTACAAATATGAGTCTGACCAAAAGGAAGTTAGCACAGCTAAACTCAATAATAATGTTGGTGGTTCTAGTGCCAAGCCTTCACCCACCTTTGTTCCTCCATTTGCTTCTGGTGAGCGCCATATAGCTATTCATGAACAACTCTGGATCTATTCACAAAGACTGATGTCGATGACTGTCTGGGGTGAATCATCTTCAAGATCAATTGGTACTCTACTGTCCTTTCTACTATTCACGGAATGGAATCCCAGGGCGATCCATTTTCGTTGGTCGGATTATGCTAATAATGCGGATGATGATTCTCTTGCCGCTAAAAGAGAAAAGGTAAATACTAATGTCAATAGCATTGAGGAAGATAATGATGGGTCCTCAGAATACGCAGGATTAAGTGCACTCAAACGTAGTGAAATCATGTCATTTATGCTTATTGGTACAGCTACGAGGTTGTCTTTTTTACTTGATGATCATCCATTGATTTTCATTGCAACGAATATTAGTGAAACTCATACTTCTATTGGATTACATAAAAAATCAATGCTTCAACAAACTTTATCAGAAGTCGATATCAATGATACAAATTTTAAATTTACGTCATATCAAAAAGCAACTATAGAATTACTACAATTTCTTTCCCTTTGTTATGAAACACTTTATGGTACTAA
The DNA here is from genome assembly GCA_030462855.1 of Saturnispora bothae. NCBI lineage: Eukaryota > Fungi > Ascomycota > Pichiomycetes > Pichiales > Pichiaceae > Saturnispora > Saturnispora bothae. The sequence goes on along the minus strand of JAKVQQ010000014.1, from coordinate 192,992 downwards.
ACCAAAGTTCATCATGTTAGACAAGTATCAAACCTTGGCCATTTTGGATATTCTCTCTCCCGTTTTAGAAAATTGGTACAGAAAATATTACAAACTACTCAAACCATCACATTTGCACAATGTTACTCTCAATTCTAAAACAAATGGTCATGAAAACAAGGGTCCTCCAGATTGGTTAGAACTTCAACAGACGTATCCAAAGTTGAATCGTGATTTGAATACAAGCATTGAACGCGAATCTCTCATTCTTGACTATTATTATACTAAATTGTATCTTTACTCTTTAGCATTGAGTGGAGATACCTCTGTTTCAGAAAACTTGAGAAACTCTAAAAAGGGAAGAACATTGCGTTTAGACGAGCTTGCAAGATATTCACGTTATGTTGAATTGGCCTACAAGGCAGCCAAAGAAGTGCTTAATGTGATTTTAAGAGTTAAAAAGTTGAAATTACTTAAATATATTCCAGTTAGATGGGTTACAAGGGTCATCAAGTCTGTTTCATTTATTGTTAAATGTTACCTCACTTTAACTTCCAATCATAAAACAAAGGCAGGTGGTGAATCCCCATCTCTCAATGCTAATGCTAATGATGAAATTTTACGTCTCAGTGTTATTCCTCTCGAAGAAATCATTTCACTGCTTCAAAAAATTGCAATTTGTTTGAGAGACAGTACACCTGATGAACTTCATCTTTGTACACGTTATTCCACTATTCTTATGTATCTCTGCTCCCAATTCAAATCTCAAATGAGGGATCACAAGCGTGAAAATGTCAGAGAGTACGAAAAAGAGTATGAGATGGGTGTTGAGGATGATACATATGCAGAAGATGTTCGTTCGGTTGATGGGGTTACTCAACTTGGATCAGGAGCTGGTATTACAGGGCCTGGTGATGGTGGAATGATGAATGTTGGGGCCCAAGTTGGTGTTACTGGGACGAGTTTGGACAATTCTCAAATCAACTTGAATAATGCCAACCAGGAATTGTTTGATGACTTGTTCAAACAGAATCCTAGCGAAACATTATTCAATTGGTTCAGTACTAACGACAATAACCCTGGTTTGGACTTTGTGGACCAGTTCACTGATGAAATTGAAAGAGATTTGTTTGCCAAACCTCATAGCAGGCGTCAAATGTAAAATTCAAATTGTCTATAGATTCTTTTTATGTAACTTAACAACAGATGAGTATTTTTGGGGGCATGAAGAACCCATATTTGGTTGTAGGATAATAGGCAATTTGGCTTCCAGATTTAGAATCAGACTCCATAATCTTTTTTTGTTGAAATATCACCTTTGACTCCTTGATATCTAGCGTTGGGAGTACTGAATCAATCTTTGGGCATCTTTCGGGAATCATGACATTCTAAAAACCTTCAGCTCTGTGAAACCATTTTCGGGTTGGAACCAAAGTATCCATCTGGTGGCGATATCTTTCTTAGACAACGCTGAATTGATTTTGGTGAAAGAAACAATTCATTTGCTGCAAATAAATCTCGTAATAACAATTTGGACTTAGTTTACTGAAATGCTATTGATTTATATATAAATGCTAAATGGGAAACCTATTCTTTCACGAATTGAAAACCTTGCTGAACATTTTACCAAGCAGACCCCTTTTTCTTTCATGATGTGTATTTGAGCTGAAGACACTCTTGTTGCTGGTGATGTGCATTAAAGTGGAATTTCCCGAAGCGGGTTTTTTATGTTTAGGTGAAACTTCAATGTTAAGATCAAGGTTGTTTTTTTCTTGAACTTGATCTTCGTCTTCTTCTTCGTCTTGATCCTGGTCTTGATCTTGAATATATTCCACTTCAGAAGTCAATTGGACACTATCGGTTGTAGAAACATATGAATCATCTATTTCTTTGACCAAAATATGTGCATCAGTATTACTAATGTTTGAATCGGTTGAATCACCTACACTTTCTTTTAATGCATTTATTGTTTTGTAACTTGAGACCGAGGAAGCGTTACAGTTACCTAATTCAAAATTTTCTAAAGGAGCATCTTCACCATTGAACCAATATTTATCCAACACATCATTTATCGAATTGCTAGAGGAAGTTATTGGATCATTACTTGCTTTCTTCATGCTGATTGATTTTGACAAACCTAAACTCATCTTGTCTAACAACCCGGCACCATGATGTTGTTGTTGCTGTTGATGTGTGTGATGTTGTGCGTTTGGCCAAAACTTTTTGTTGGAGCCAATTGGAGCACAATTGTCTAATTGTTGTTTGATTTCTACAATTTCATAAAACAAAATGTATGCATCGTCATTAGCCATCGCCTCCTCATATGATAAAACTTTCATTTTGGATCCAACAGGTTCCAAATCGTTAAATAAAACCCAATTGTCGCCTCTTTTATTGATTGAAACATAATGACCAGAGTTGACATTGGACCCTCTATGGCATATGAAACTTTGTAAAACAAGCATGAAGCTACCAATTGGCGCTCTTGACCCTCCTACACGTTTGAAATCAACATACCCCAGCTTTGTTCTATCTTCTGCTACGAAGAATGGATATTTAATAACAGGTGGGATTTCAACTTTACGTTTGATCTTAACACTTTTTCCTTGGTGATCCCAACTGTATCTTTTGATGCAGATTGGGATGATAGGTCTCTTGGACCCATACCGCTGTTCAAATTGAGATCCAAGTGAGACTTGGGGTACTGGAGGAGGGATTTGAGTTGAATCAATTGTTTTAGATCTTTGAACTCTTGATCTGTAGAAATGCTCATGATTTTCAACAGTTAACTTGACATTAGGATCAGTATAGTATGGGAGAATTTGCATGTACATCCAAGCAGGTAGATTGACTTCAATGTTTGAAATAGATGATTCACGTCTTGTTAATCGCATAGAGCTGGATGGAATTATGGTGTTAAGTTTGGAAACAACTGTTGAAGATCTTGTCCTTTGATGTGACATCCATTCACTCATGTTTTTGTATTCTGGACTACTTGGTGTTTCTGTTTGGTTCAAGATGGAGTCCAGTGTCGGTGAAGTTGGAGTAGCAGATCTTATTGGAGGTGGTGTTACACTTGTAGCTAATGTTTCCTGTTGAGAATCTTCAGTTGATGATGAGATTGGAATGACTGGTGTAGGACTTGGCGTTGGGGATTGAATTACCGATTTCAAAATCCCCAAACGTTCATATTCATCCATCTCTCCAATATGGTCATTTAATAATTCTGCCTTACTTTCCTTGAAACGTTTGACAGTGACAGTGTTGTTGAAATATGCATCAAGGCAAGATTCCAATGTGATTGATTGATCGTTTTCTTCATCGGGCAATGAAATCAACAAAACCCTTTCCTCAATCAATTTGAGGTCGTCTGCAACGTTCAGTTTACCACCGTGTATGACGGCCAATTTGAAAGTCAACAGAGGTAATGACAAACAATCCACTAGAAATGTGAACATTTGTAAACTGTCTTGTTGCTGGCCTGAAAGGGCAATATCGCAACCTAGTGAGTTGAGCAGAAGAAGCAATTGAAACATGACATTTTCATGAATGTGACTACCGGAACGAAGTAGGTTGACAATAAATCTAAGCATTGTTTTAAGCTCCTCGATTTCATCTTGTAATTGTTTGTCTAAATTGGGATCCACCACTTTATCTAACAAGAAATCGTACATAGAGCTTGAGTAAAACATGGAAACAATCACCGAGTCCAAATAACACGTGGTCTTCAAATAATTGTCCATACCAATGGAAACGATCAGATTGTTGGACATTTTGTATTTCGTCAAGGGGGAAACAAGATCTCCGTCTAATGAAACCTGGAAAAAGCGGACATGTGTCACAATGATATCTACGTTTGTCTGAGTGTTTGCTGTGATGTTCAAGATGATCATAAACGTTGTTATGAGGTTGGAAATTGTTGTCGATTTCGCCTGTTTTTTGCCAATGATTGGAACCAGTTGAGAAACAGATGTTTTGTGAAGAAGCTTTTGGTCATGAAACAAAGGTGGTAGGCTGTTCGCTTTAGGCAAATTTAGCGGAGCAAAAAGTGTTACGCCAGCGTAATCTTTGGGAATTCTCATATCTCTTCACAAGACAACGTGTAGATTGCGAGAAAAAGACAATTGAGGAGATAAGAATTTAGAAAGAGTAAATTTAAACGCTCTTCTATGTGGTTTCACAGAGTGCAGTAAGCATCAATATATGCGCACAAAAGCGGGCAATCTAATGGTGTAATTTTCTTTTTTCTAGCACCATTGGTTGTTGAGATAATCCAGAAAGTTCAGACTCGGTAAGCTTGAAACTAACGCTACAGACTCGGAAGTTGGCTTAATCTGCTCCGCCAAGCATTCTGAGTACATTGGCGTCATTAAAAGTATATAAACTGCACATTTATACTTTCGAATATTATGAAACAAAGATGTAACATTTCAGCTCAAGACATAAAAAGTGCCAAAAAGACATAGATTGAAACTTGTCTTTAGACGAAATTATTCAAACATATGTCGTGGACGGGGTTTAAGAAGGCTGTGAATCGTGCTGGAAACCAAGTTTTGGGTAAGAGGGTTGAGAATGTGGAGGACAGTGAGTTTGAGGCATGCGAAGCGGAGTTTGAACGGTTTGAAAAGCTTGTTGAAGAGCTTAGCCATCATCTGAATGATTTCAAGAGCAATATGGGCTCAATATTGTCGACTCAAGTGGAAATGATGCAAACCTTGGATGCGTACTACGGAGAGGGACCGAGGGACGGGCTCAGTAGCAAATATTTGGAAGAATTGCTGATTTTAAAGAACGAATTAGGTCCACAAATTGTAGAACCGCTCGATAAATGTGTTTTGACACCAATTGAGGAGCTTGGAGAGTACAATGTGGAAATCCATAAGCTCATAAAGAAGAGAGGACGGAAGAAGTTTGATTACGAGGTTGCTTTGGGCAAACTCGATAAACATCAGGCGGAGTTGGATCATCTTCAGGCCGCGCATATGGGATCTCAGAGCGAGGTAACAGGATTGCAGGTAACTAAAGCTGCTGAGAAGTTGGAAAAGACAAAAAGCGAGTTTTCAAATGTGAAGGATGTTTACGAAGAGATCAACGAGAGACTCAAGATGGAAATGGTGCAATATGTCAACATGAGATACAGTTTGTTGGATCCGAGTTTCGAAGCGCTGGTGAAGATCCAGGTGAAATTGTTTGGAGACATGGAGGTTGTGGAAAATGTGGACGCTGGTAGCAGAGAAGATTGGCTAGCTGGAAAGTTGGATGAAAGACTAGACGGAATATTGGAAACCATGAAAGGTTTGGATGTGCATAACATGTGAAAACGGCGTGGGGTGCTGAGTTATTTAGTGAATTATACCATTTTTATATATGAAGATATAGCGTGAAACGAGTGAAAATGCACAAGAAGCGAATGTACATTAAAACATTTAAAACGCACTAGTGAGTCTCGTATTGAGCCATCCGAGGGTCTCCATAAATTAGTAAGAATCAAGCTAGAGTCACAAAATTAAAGTATAAAAGCATGAGGAAAGTATGCAGATAAGGTAGACAGTATATGTTTATCTAGAGCCACATAACATTGGCATTTAAACGTTTTCACTGAAAACAAACTCCTTGAAGTCCTGGTATGCTTTTTCCAAATCATCGTTGACAATGATTCTATCATACGCACCGGTCTTTGAGTATTCGATTTCAGCAGCTGCTGCCGCAATTCTCTTTTCAAAACTTTCCGCGGTTTCAGTACCTCTGCCTTGTAATCTGGCTCTCAATTCTTCAATACTAGGAGGACTCAAGAACAAGTATCTCGCGTTCAAATCGGTCTTCTTCACAGCTTCAACACCTTGTCTATCGATATCCAAAATACAAGTTCTCTTCAAAACATCAGACACGTGCTTCACGCCTTCAACAGTGGTACCGTAGAAGTTACCTGAGAACTGAGCCCATTCAACAAAGGCACACTTATCAATCAAAGACTTGAATGCATCGATGCTGAGGAAGTTGTAGTCCTTACCGTCTACTTCACCTGGTCTTGGTGCACGAGTAGTGGATGAGACTGAGAACCCAAAAGTGTCTGGGTACTCGGCCATGAGACGTTTCAAAAGAGTAGACTTACCTGTTCCTGAAGGACCTGAAATGACAATTGGACGACCAACCATATTTAGCTTATTAGGATCTTAAAAAAAGAATAGAAAAGAGAGAACCACATCTCGAAGTTCAAAATCTAGCTTTTTTTCATTAAATGTCAACAAGAAACAGAGGAAAATTTTGGAGCCTCAAAATCTGTGATCACGTGAGTATCACGTGATGATTACGTAAGCAGCGATGATGATTTACCAAGAAGCAAATTAAAATAGAAGATGGTGAATGTAGACGGGTCGGCTGGTCGGTGCAAGCACAGAGTTTGCCCATTGTGTTGATTGAGTGATTTGGATCTCTTTGGTCTTTTTCTGTTTCAAAAGTGATGGTTTTTAACTTTACATAATCTTGTGAACACTTGTTTCTTCTGTAAAATATGTCCCTTGAGTTGATTGTGCGTGCGCTGCCGCAGATTCTGCCTTTGAAAAACGGAATTGATGATCCGCCGGCAGATTCACCAGATCTTGACTTGCCGGACGACGGGGGACTTCCAGATGTGTCTCCAGTAGCAGAAGAAATCTTCTCTTCTTGGGCCTTAGCCATCATATTGTTTCTTCTTTGTGCTGCTCTTTGGTCCAGTTACTATTTGCAACAAAAGCGTATTAAGGCGGTTCATGAAACTGTCCTTTCCATCTTTTATGGGATGGTGATTGGGTTGATAATAAGAGTTTCCCCCGGACATTACATTCAAGATGCCGTCAAATTTAATTCAAGTTATTTCTTTAACATCCTTCTACCACCCATCATTCTCAACTCGGGTTATGAACTCCATCAGGCAAACTTCTTTAGAAACATTGGATCCATTCTGATCTTTGCGATTCCCGGTACTTTCATCTCTGCAATGGTTATTGGAATTATCTTGTTTATTTACACGAAGTTGGGGTTTGAATCGATCAGTATTTCATTTGTTGATGCATTGGCTGTTGGGGCAACTCTCAGTGCTACCGATCCTGTCACCATTTTGTCCATTTTCAACTCGTACAAGGTCGATCCAAAGCTTTACACAATCATTTTTGGTGAATCACTTCTCAACGATGCAATCTGTATTGTTATGTTCGAAACTTGTCAACAGTTTCATGGCAAGAAAGCACATTTCGGGTCATTCTTTGAGGGTATTTCTCTCTTCTTGATTACCTTCACAGTCTCAACAATCATTGGATTGGTAATCGGGATTCTCATTGCGCTTCTCTTGAAGCATTCGCATATTAGACGCTATCCACAAATTGAAACGTGTCTCGTTTTACTTTTGGCGTATGAATCATATTTCTTCTCAAATGGGTGTCATATGTCAGGTATTGTTTCACTTCTCTTTTGTGGAATTACAATAAAACATTATGCTTATTACAACATGTCACGTCGTACACAAATTGCAACCAAATACATCTTCCAATTACTTGCTCAATTATCAGAGAACTTCATCTTCATTTATTTGGGCTTAAGTTTGTTCACTGAAGTTGAATTGGTTTTCAAACCTCTTCTCATCATTGTCACATTCATTTGCATCTGCGTAGCCAGATGGGCCGCTGTTTTCCCACTTTCTAGATTCATCAACTGGTTTGCAAGGAGTAGAAGACAGCAACAAGTTCCCTTGGCCATTCAGTACGACGAAATTCCATACAATTATCAAATGATGCAATTTTGGGCAGGTCTTAGAGGTGCTGTTGGTGTTGCGTTGGCAATGGGATTACAGGGAGAGGCTAAATTTTCCCTACTTGCTACTGTTTTAATTGTTGTTGTCTTGACCGTCATCTTGTTTGGTGGGACTACGGCCGGTATGCTTGAAATGTTAAATATCAAAACAGGTTGCGTTGATGACACCATCAGCGATGACGAGTTTGAAATTGAAAGTAGACAGCAGCATCCTGTCGTGAGTCCACCTCATGGTTCTGCAGGTGGCTACTCTGACGACGGTGGTGTAATTGAAATGGAGGCTGTTTCAGGAGTCAATGGGGGTTCCAGGTCTCGTTCTTTGTCTGGGTCCGCCCCTTCCTTGAATGAGAATCCATACGATGGATCATCTGGGTCTCTGTCAAACGCCTCACCAAATGCTGCACAGGGCGATGGTCAGGGTTTACTTAATGATCTTCTTCAGGGTGGATTCAGTAAGATTGATGAGCTGGTTTTGAAACCTGTGTTACTCGACCACGTTCCTTCTGGCGGTGCCAACGGAAGTGGCAATAACAGAACAGAGGGTTAAATAAAGATTCTATGGGTGGCTGATACGCTGCAACTCCTATCGTCACATCCAGTATGTGTAGTTAGAGAGTTATGTAATATGATTTTATCTTCTTTCCATACGATTTACTCAACTTGGGCATGGAAAGGACACCTGTTTGATATATGGAATAGACTACAAAGCTTGAAAAATGGCCTATGAATGTACTTATCGATCTAGCTATCTCACTTATTAGAGTTGTTGTTGACTTCAAACAAAGCTCAGTAAGATCTTCGGTTTTGCCATTACAAGATGATACCGATTCTGGCACTACAGCACACTAAAATATCCAGTAATTAATAAATTTCCCACCATAATTGTTTTCTATGATTCTCGGATAGCGGCAAAAAAAATATCAGATTCGAACTTGGCACCTGTTTCTATTGATTTACACAAAAGATGCTCAGTCCTATTTTCACCAATTATGACTTTTATTCAGATGCTTTTCGGATGACTTTTCAAGCTGCTGATGAAACTTTGTGCAAATCTTTTAGAGAGTTTGACACACGGCCCACAATTGCGAGAGCCGAATATCAACTTGCTTTGAAGGACCCATGTTATTTGTTTCAACTGGGTGCCATGGCTTTGAAATTTGATTGGGAAACTGAAGTTCATCAAGGCCATCGGGCAAGATCACTGAGTGGGCTTATGGATCTCAGAAAAGAAGGTTACCACAATATGAAGTTTTCCACACTTTTTGCTATCACTAGAAATCAGTTAACAAAGTTGTATTTTACAAACTTGTGGATTGCAATTGGTGTTCTTTCTTTCACTGCATCTGTGAAAGTTATACGTGCAGCTTTGTTTAAATTACAAGAAATTACGCCACAAGATATATCCATTCCTATTAAGGACGTTTTTGCCGCCATCATCAATCCAGTTGATATCTATCTATTCTCTGAAGCTAATTTTGAAAGATTGAAGCGTGTCATTCTTAATGGCTTTCAATTTTACATTCCATTACTAAGGTCTTCTCTTGATGATGGCTTCAGAGTCACGATCGATGGCAACGTCACAAGAATTGTAGAAACTGAAAGAGATAGAAGAACTTACTATCATCTTTTCAAAGAAAATGATGATAAACAGTTAGTACATTACATTGGCATGCTAGAAGGAGTTTTTGAAGTTTTAAGTCAAGTATCGGATACGTGGATGTTCAACTTAGTCAATGATCCATTCATTTGGCAAAATGTTTCAGGCAACATTGCTACTACTTTGAAAGATCAGTATTTTAAAATTTGTCTAAGCTCTTTTAAAGCTTATCAGACACATTATGGCCTTCCTGCAACTGTTAGTTTTACTAATTTTGCAATTCCAGTGGACACAGAAGACTACTCAGTTTTTCATCATTTCATGACAACTGTTACTATTTGCGATGATATTGTATTTAGAGATAAGGATATGGAGGGCGGAATGTCTCACTTTGAGTTTCTAATTGGAAGCTTCTTGTTGCAAGATTTGAAAAACAGCTTCAGTTTTCAAAAACCTGATGAGTTCTTCCGACTGCATCATTATTTGTACCAAAAGGCTAAAAAGGATTTTTCATGTGTGGTTTATGCCAAAGAAGTGGGCGCAAAAAAAGAAGCGCAATTGGAAAAGATGAAACATGATATGAAGATGGAATTTGAGGCAAAGTTGGCAAAGGAAGAAGAAATGAGAAATGAAGAAAGAGAAACAATAACAGTAATGAGAAAAATGATTGCGATAGACGAAGTAGAAAAAAACATCACAAGGGATGTGATAAAAAGACTTGTTGGAAGCAACAAGCTGTTAAAGTCGGAACTTCTAACCTCTAGAGCAAACCAACGTTTAACAAATTTTAGCTTGAAAACTTGGCCATCAACCGTGTTTTCTAAAAAGCATTTTTCTGCAAATTCCACCACGGCAACTTGTCAATCTGCACCGAGCTTGTTTTCCTCCTATGTCCCCCAGCTTTTCCATTCGGATTTATGCTTGTCGTTGTCAGGGTCGCCTTCATCTTCTGAGTCGTATGTTTCTGCAACTACAAACTAAGAGTTCTGTATTATTGGTAACCCTGTATTTGCTTGCATTATTAGATTTTGTTCAACCGGTCTGTGTAGATATATTATTGTTTTACTATAAATGTTTCTTTTTGAACTTTGATATGAGCCTTTGTAATTCGTAAAAGTGAAATTTGATGACAGAATGAAAAATTAATAACAGTGATCTTATCCACTGAAAGTGCTTGAAATATTATCTAAGTATTTGCATTGACGCCAGGTAACTCAATTCTGTTTCAATATAAAAGTTGATTTTTTGGCTCAGCATAATTTAATTTTGTTCGGATTAATTGTAGAGCAATGAATTTCTGGTTTACTAAGTGAGATGAGAAGCAAATAGTTTTTTTGAAACAAACTCATTGACTGCTTCACAATGACAAAGTTCAATTTTCCAATTGAAATAAATCGATCACATGTTTAAAAATGTTTAGACTTCATTTTATGATCTTCTAGCGTTATAGAGAAATTGGAATTCAGTATTATAATGATTATAGTAATTTAAATTTTACATGAAACAGCTACAATGAACATTAATACTTGCATTGTTGCAGTTAAATCCGTTAAAGTTTTTTTAAAAAAAGAAAGTGACAATTTAACCAGGGAATGTTTTTTTATTGTTATTTCAATGAAGACAAAAAGATCAGAAATTACTGATTTTATCATTTTTAACACTCTACTATGTAAAAACATTCACCTCTACCACCTGGTAAAATATCGGAGCCTCAAAATAGAAACTGACTTATTTATTAGTCTTTTAATATTGATACAACTGGGACCCAGTTGTGCTCAGAAAATTTTTACAAGAGCAAACATAACTACTACTAGAAGTGTTAAAATCTACATTAGCGGTCCGCGCTTTCAAAGTTCTCTATTATTAATACAAAATGAGTTACACTCAGTCCCATTGGAATCGAATACTACGCTTTCCATTGCGTTTAGAAATTGCCTTGGTGCTGTCCAATTCTAGCTCCAAGGCGTAATCAGTACACCACTTGGCCAACCTAAAGACCTCTGGTGGTAAAATCAAATCATTAATGATGTTGTTATGGAAAATGATCAATTTGTAAAACCAGACCAAACTAATTTCATTAAGTTTTGAAATAGAACCAGAATCATCTCCGTAATGATGTTGGAATTGACTTGTACCTTTGTAGACTTTGGCAAGTAAAATGAGTGAGTCTGTTAATGAGCTAAAGACTATATCATTGGAATCCTCACTCTTACAATGGACCATTAATTCACCTAGTGTTTCCATTGCCAAGACAGTTATATAGAAATTTGGGGTTCTTTTTGCACTCTGATACCCCACTGTTAAGCGTGATATGATAGAGCTAACCTTGGTTAACTTAGTTGAATATTTTGAAATAAGTTCATTAATTTTAGCATCGAGTTTTTTGATGAACTTAGTAATGACATCATTTGGCTCATCTGAAGATGTAGGCTCTGATGCATTTTTAACTTCACTTTCAACTGCGTTGATTTCTTCCTTGTTTGATTCAACTTCTATGTCACCAATTGTGTTATTGTATTTGGCTAAGTTACCGAAGATAGAAACATCTTTTGATTTGTTGATTTTCGCAACAGTAGGTTCACCTACTGGAATACCCGAGCGACATAATTTAGCTGCTTCACTAATTTCTCTTGCAAGAATGTCTAACACTAGGTTCCAATTTTTGCTGTTGTAAAGTGGAATACGATACTTGATAATCGGTGTTTGAGAAATGAAAAGTAACTCTTGGAAGGCTGCAAGTTGAACATGTGGATTAGCATGGTCTTTCAAGCCTGAAATTAGTGTTTCAAATGGTTTACTAGAAAATTCACTCAATGGTTTATCGACAATCAAACAACCAATACTGGCATAAGCATTGTAAAGGTATGAAACGAGCGTCAATAAAAAGTAGGTCATTGTGAAAACAAAACAATCAACAAAACACCCGGTCCAGGATCCAAATGGAGTCAAAAGTGATCCAATTGTTCCCACTAGACACATATTTAGACATCCATGGAATATTTGAGGATATGGTAGACTCTTGATGTAATGAAGAGGTTCTTGTCTGAATGAAGGAATGCCGTCGACAAACTGTGGTTGGTATCTTTGTGCAGCAACAAAATCAGCCGAAAAGATGAACCCAAATGCAGCCGATCTAACTAGAGATTGAGCTTGATAGTGTCCTAAAAGTGATCCGCAAATAGCAAAAATCGCAGTGGAACCACCCCAAATCGATCCCAAAGCAACGAAAACATCAGAACCGGTTCCCAGTACACTCAAAAGCACTGTAAACAACACAAGGGCCCCAGAAAGAACCATAGTTGCTAATAAAACCACCCATATTGTTGCCACACTCCACACGGCGCCTAAAAGAGGCCATAACACCAAACAAAGCCCTAATGCTATGAGAAAACATTGACGAAACGCAAAGCGTAACCTACGGGTGTTTTCAGCCTCAAAAAGCACAGAATACGCCGAGGCCTGTACCATTTTCAACTTTTTACTATAATGAAACTGTATACAAAAGCTAGCAAAAAAAATCAAAATCAGTGAATTTCTACTGACGCGTAATTCTTCTCTAGTGATGTACAGAAGCAGTGAAATTAGCGCCAATATGGGCGGATATTCGGCTGAAGAACGGCGTAGAATTAAAGAGGCGTTGTCTATGCAGTTGGGGCCAGAGTATATATCCAAAAGACAGGGTCCCGGTCACTCATCTGTGATGTATTTGGAAGGTTGGCGAGTAATCAATCTTGCCAACGCGATTTTCGGACCCATGGGCTGGACAAGTGAACTTCGAGGTTATCAAGTGGATTATATTGACACTACAAAGACTGGGGTGAGTTTAGGTCTTTCTTGTACCGTTCGTGTTGGCTTGAAGGATGGTACTTATCATGAAGACGTTGGTTACGGATCCATCGACAATTGCAGATCAAAGGCTATGGCCTTTGATAAATGTAAAAAGGAGGCTATGACCGATGGCTTGAAAAGAGCTTTGAGACAATTTGGTAATGCCCTTGGTAATTGTCTTTATGATAAAAACTATCTCAGAGATATTCAACACGTTCAGAAGGAAAAGGAACAGTTAGACACTCAAAATCTATTTAGGAAAAACACTATGAAGGAAGAAGTGAGTGAGAATGTACACATGGCACAGGAACTGGTTGAACCGCAAGTTAAGGTGCAACAGGCGACAACAGATGATCATAGAAAACCCAACGGTGAGGATTCTAAAGCAATTCCCAACACTGCAAGAACTACAAACGGTGGACGTATTCTGACTGAAGAAACATTTCACGATGATTCTTTTATTTTTTCAGACGAAGAAGATGTCGAAGGAATCAAAGAAATTGAGAATACGGATGCTGTGGCAGTTCGTCCTGATAATAACATGGATCCAGATGGAGATTCTGATGAATTAGAAAATGCACATCAAAGCACACAGATTGAGAACCAGAAATTGGCTGAGAATATTCCTGCTGAAATGACTTTTGTGTCAGCTTCTAGTGCGGCTAAAGTGTCTGATGACCCATCCCTCTCGAAATCCCTGAGTTATGATGTTTCGTTCCAAAGCAAATCTAATGTCAGCAGCAGTGGAATTAATCACAATAAATCTGCACCTATTAAAAAAGCAGACATCTTGGCTAATTCAAGTATGAATCTTTCCAACAACACTAATTTGGCCCCTCCAAAAAGAGCATTTGGTTTACCCGTTGACAAACTTCCAAACAAGAGGTTACATAGATAATAGGATGCTCATTAATACCCATTTAGTCCATGCATCTATATATTCATGATTTTTTGCTGTTTAGAGTTTAATTGATGTTTCATATTCTTCAGTTCATCATGTGCACCCGATAAATTTTCAAGTCAGAATATGCGCTCATTGCTTCAATGAATTAGAATCAAACTTGAATCCCTCTAAAAATCACACTTTTATAAGATGGCTTCAATTGTATGAAAGCAATCCGATCAGCACCAAAGTTACATTGAGTACTTTGAAAGTTGATTGCTAATTAACATCTTATTTAGTTAAAGGTACACCATGTTTTAGGTTGAGCAATGTCAATGGCTACAGTTTCATGTGCTCGGTTCCCCTAGTTGTGAAACACTGGATTTTCATATTAGGAGAAATTACCTAATTGGGCAGCTTCAATTGAATCTCTTGAAGTTGGCATAGCTCATTGAAAATAATATAAATACAAGCCATTTCGGATCCGTTCACCAGTAACTTAGATGTTTAAAATTTAACAATATTACTCCACAATGAACGCTAAGCTTATTTCTACATCCAACGCTGCTGCCACTACTGTCGCTTTATCTGCTGATAACGCTGACCAAGAATGGAAGCAATTGAACAAAGTTCAAAAGTCCCATTGGATGGAGTCATGGTTCAATGCCAACACTTTACCAGCCGGTTTCTGCACTGTTTCCTAAGCTCTTGTATTGAAACTTCTACATTTTTGTTCATTCGTTATTGTTGATTTTCAATTCTATAAGTTACCGTTTTATAATTCATGGTTTATAGTATTTTAAATAATACATATTCAGTCAAAATGCTACTTGATGCAGCTTTACATTTAAATTTAATCTCAAAGAGATTTGGAAACATTTCTCAAACTTATTTGTTAGACAGGGCCAAATACCGAATCTGGCCAATTTAATCAAATCAAAGTCTGAATTATCCAATTAAGCAAAAGTAATATCAGGAAAAAGATCAAGTTTTAAGGCAAAACCTTTTGCAGAAAGTGTTCAAATGTTGTCAAAATTTGCATATCTCAAAATAGAATTCTTCCTTATATCCATTCTATCACTGTTATAATCATGAACGCTAAGCATGTTTCCCCTTTAGCTAATGCAGCTGCATCATTTATTATAAGTTCCAACAAGCAGTGGAATAAAGATATAAAACTGAAAAAACTCAGCAGTCACAATGGATCGAACCTTAGTTCAATGCAGACTCTCTACCTGCTGGATTCTGTTGCGTTTCTTGTGCATTCAGTAGCTTGATTTTCGTCCTCTTTGTCTATAATTCTACATTTACTTTATAGTTTAATTAAAAATGATTATCATTAACACTTGTCTGACGTAGTTATATGTGCCATCTGTGAAAGTCATTTGAGAAACAAAGAGAATCATATTTTTGCGATGAGCATTTTGTTTTCACTTCCATTTTGGTTGCTCAACTATTATGAACTGATTGTGGACCTTCGTAATAAAACATTTTTAAACGTTTCAAATATCCAATTTTTAATTTCTTACATTATCCGCATTACCATGGTTCAGTTTCCAATGTTTCATATCAACTTGCTGAAGCAATTAATTCAAAGTTGGAAGTTCATTGAACAAACCCGTAAATTGGAAACCTGTCGCAACTTCAAAAACTAGGCTAATTACCGCATTTGTCACAGTCAATGCTATGCACGTACATGTAACTTTTTAGCTGGATCGCTATTTCCTTATTGGGCGATCTCAATGAAAGATCAAAGAGAAGAAGAAGGGATTCTGAAACAAGCATTTAAGCATATAAAAGAGAGCACGACTAACCGCAAAATATAAGCTTTTTGTGCTTTGTTTAGGGTATCAAACATTAATACTTTAAAATGAACGCCAAGCTTATTTCTACATCCAACGCTGCTGCCACTACTGTCGCTTTATCTGCTGATAACGCTGACCAAGAATGGAAGCAATTGAACAAAGTTCAAAAGTCCCATTGGATGGAGTCATGGTTCAGTGCCAACACTTTACCAGCCGGTTTCTGTACCGTTGCTTGAGAGTGAACGAGTTACTATTTAGTTATTCCGACGTCAACTATTTTATATCCTTTTAAAAACAGAAGTCGAATCTCTTTCTTCAAAAAACATACATAAAAAGAGAAAGTAAAAGCAAACAACAAGATAAGTCAGGACTGTAGAACCGCGATACCTTCCATAAATATTCATTACCTCCAGCATCTTCGATAGATATCCAACACACTTCCTGAGCGGTTAAATGACATCTCTTCTGGAATCGGGCAAAATAGTGTCCATTCGGTGAGTTTCCAAAGCCACAGAAACCAGCTCTTGTGGCAAATAGTAAACGTTCGGTTTGATGTCTTTCAACATGTGGAAGATGGATTGTTCCAACGAAACATTAAGCACTGTGTATTTTGTCAATATTTCCACATCCTCATCGATTAAATCGGGATGCACAATCACAAAGCCCAAAGGATGCGAGTCGAGAATAGTAAAGACCTTTTCCATTGCCAAGTCGTCCATCAAAACTCGCTTGTTTACTATAACAGCTGTGATTTGCTTTGAAGAAGCACAAGTAGATGCGCTAGACACCCCGTTTTTTGCTCCACTAGCATACCACCATACAGCAGAAACACCAGTCACCACCGCAAGTGTCACTAGGCCCGCTAAACCCAGTGCCCGGCTTCTTCTTTGTGTATTCACCATAATAAAGAAGACGTCTTTCAACGGCGGCAAATTTTTTCCCCCCAAAATACTAAAGCATTAGATTCAACAATGGGAACTTGTGCTACAAATACGGGAGACTAAGGTTACACGCACCCAGAGCAGCGCTTTAAAATGATACCAAACACGGAATGTTTCCAAATTTATGACCCCTGCCGCTATGTGTCAGCGGAGTAGTAAAAGCGTCTCGGAGATGGTATTCGGGCGCAAAAAGCGGGCTATAAAGATAACAGAACCATGGAGACGACTTTCCGCTACCACCAACCATTTTCACCACAGCAATTGCCTCTACAGAAGTGCCTTTCTAATGTGAAACTTGAAAGTGTCGGAGATTAGCTGAGCTATTCCGCGGTAAATTGAACTTTCATACATAAACCTTACCATTTTCCCATATGAAATTTTTGACACCAATCAATTACTTCCTCATTCGGAAGAAGATGAAACTGTGCCAATTGACTCTGTTAACGCTTGCTTTACCTGGAGTTTTGGGCATGGAAATGGATATGCATCATGACAGCACACATACCAGCTCAGATCTTGATAGTAATGTCAATGGCAGTACCACGGACATTAATTGGGAGACGGTTATTCCTGCTCCTTGGCCGGAACATCACCACGGGGTTCCAATTCTTCAAACCGAACTTACTCCGGAACAAAGACTGTACTGGGAAAACTACAATACCACCACCTATCTTACTCTTGACTCACCTTATTCAGGGTACTTGTACTGGCATTTAACATTGGCATTGGTGTCAGCATTTGTTCTTTACCCATTTGTGCTTATCTTCAACAATGTGCAATCGAGCTGGTTTTTACCTTCATTGGCAGTTCAAGCTACTGTTTCAATCGTTTCCTGTGTTCTCTATTCTATCTTTATTACTAATGTTCCGGACTTATACCCAGAAATGGCATACACTAAAATGATCTTAGGTTTGTTCATTTTCACCATTTTACAGTTTGGGTTTTCAGTCTTGAATGCAGTTTCAAGATGGTCCAATCAAACAAAAACCTTTGGTAAATTCCACTCACTTCCAACTACTAATTTCAATATCGACGATGAGGAAAACCATGACGAGTTCCAACTCGATGATTTGCACTCTCCAACTACCACTCTTTTCGGCGGTGATGATGATGACCAATCCGACAGCTCTTCTCACACAGTTGGTTCTGATCACATTTCTCCTCTCGAAATGAAGAGAAATACCATCATGAACAAATTGTCTCAAAATCCAATCGTTACTCGACTTTTGTCTTCTTTTGACACTCTCATCATTGTCCTTTTCAATGCTTCGACTTGGGGGCTATTCATGTACTACTTAGTTCTTTTCCCAACAGGTGTTGCCTGTCTAAATTTGCTTGGTCAAGGTAATAAAGTCTTCAACTTATTAGCTCATTTCATCAAAGGTGGTGTATTCATGTCGCTGGGGCTACTATCCTTAGCTAGATATTGTGGTGCTTTCCAAAAAATGGGTGGTTCCTGGAACTATTCTTACGTTACTAAAAAAGAGAAGAAGGATTTAGGAATCTTATTAAGATTACAAAGACCTGGTTCTTGTATCACATCGTTTGAAATGCTGGAAACCAGTTTAATCTTATTCTATGGCTGTACTAATGTTTTTCTTGAACACTTGGCAACCCCTGGTGGTGCATGGTCAGCCAAAGATTTACAACATGCTTCAATTGCTTTCATGTACATTGGTACTGGGCTTTGTGGTGTTATCACTGAATATAAATTATCCAACTGGCGTAAGGCTGTTTTCTTCAAAAATGTCAATGCCTCAAACAGCTACCAAGAAATTTTACCATTGAACGATCCTGAAGTTTGTGTTACTCCTGGTTTCTCTCCAAACCCATTCCCGGTTTTCACTATTTTTTGGACTGGGTTATTAATGTCAAAGCACTCTCAAGCAAGTGCATTATCAACTGAAATCCACGTTCAATGGGGCTCTCTTTTAACCTATGGTTCATTTTTCCGTGTTTTCACTTTTATCTGGATGACTTTTGTTCCAACAGGTGGAAAAGATTTATTCTCACCAGGTAAACCATTAACTGAATTAATTACTTCATTCTGTTTACTCTGTGGTGGTTTCATCTTTATGCAAAGTACAGATCCAATTATTGGTGCTTTAGCTTACAGAGGATTCACACCAATGTTCACAATCAATGTTTCTGTTGGATTTGTTGCATTAATCATGGCATGGATTATGGTTGTTTTTGCATGCAAGGATAAAATTAAAGCAATGCAACTTTGATTCCTTGTTATCTGTCCTATTTATGAATGTTATGCCTATATTGTCGGCCCTTAATTTTGCCTCCTACGAGTATGTTTCTTATTTTTAATCCGTTACTTAATTTAATTTAATTTTATTCTTATATCAAACTAAACTTATATAATATATATTATGAAGTGATAACAATGTTAACGATTACCACCTACTCTTTGTCTTGTAATTTGTGGTGGTTTAAATGGACATTTTAATTCAGCAATCTTATAAGTTGAAATCTTATTCTTTGGAACGTTGAATTCCTTAGCTTCCGCAACATTGATTGGTCTCACATTACAACCGATTGATCTAACAAGAGCTAAAAGTTTCATTGGTTTCAGTGATAAAAGCGAAGAAAGTGGAGCTAATTCAATTTGGAACCTTAGTAAATGAAGTAATATGACAATAATATGAGCAAGTAATTTATCTTCTTGTTTTGAGTCTAGTTGAATTTGTCTATTACCATTAACACCAAACTTGATAGCAAATTCACCAACTATAGCTTTGAGTGTTGAAATAGAAGGTTGAACTTGATATTTTGTTTGTAAGTCTTCAAGTTTTCTGACTCTTCTGCTTAAGTAAAACCCAAACACAGTTGAAAAGTAACAAAGCAATTGTAAATTTTGTTTTGATTTTGAGTTGGATGACACCAGTCTTTTGATGAGATGTGATTCTTCATGTTTGTAAGGTAACATGGTGAGAATAGATTCGATTGGTTTGCCGAGCATTGAATCAACTCTGAATGATTCTAATGATTCGTTATAAACAAGGTCATTTAGTGGATAGATATCTTCAACATGAGTAGCTTCAACATGTGCCAAAGGTAAAATTCTAGCTTCTCTATCTGCTTCGTTTTGCATTTCAATCTTAGATGGCATCAATGAAACAGATTCTGAAATGTTCTTGATAATTTGCTCTTGTTCATCTTGTCCAACAACATCAGCATCGACCTTGTTTTTAGTTGCATCAACAATAGCCTTCTTGGCTCTCTTAGTACCAAAGGCTTCACCAAGGGCGTTTCTTCTACTTGAATAATCTGTTCCAACTTCCAATTTTTTAGCATTGGCTTCAACATCGATATCATGTTCAATCATTCTTTTGACTTTTGTTGATCCTTCAACAAAAGTAACAGGAACTACTTCCATTTCACCGGATTCCTTAGTCACACCAACATAATAATCACATTGATCATCGATTTCAGTAGCTTGGAAAATAAGTGAGTTGTTTTCAGCTTGTAAAAGAGCAGGTTTTGCTGATTTTTTGGAAACAAAAGTGGTGAATTCCAAATCCTTAGAAGGTTTGGAGTTAGATGCAAACGATGCCACAACAGTATCGTGTTTGTCCGTCTCTTGAACGTGCATTTTTAGATTTATTATGGATAAAGTAAAAAAGTCTGAAAAAAAATTTGGAAAATCTGAAAAAAAAATTCAAAATTTCAAAAAGATAGTGGAATGGTCACGTGACTGAATATTGTAATGATGAAATGGACCACCATTTACATCTATTTTGATTCATGATAAACACAAATGACGTAAAAAATGGTGCAATTTAGATGTTGCCTACGTTCAACTTTTTTGCTTCTAAATTTTGATAAAACTTCAGTTTCATCTTCAAATTTCACTCTTTTCTTTACTCAATGGAACTTCCTAGTCAGCTGGACGCCTGTCACGTTTCTTATTACACACTTTTGGGTGTAGATACAAAAGCAAGTACGGGTGAGATTAAATCTGCGTATCATACGATCTTGTTACAGAGTCATCCAGATAAGACAGGACGACAAAGTGTTGAAGTTAATCTGGCATTGATTCAGAAAGCTTATCGAGTTTTGTGCACACAAAGAGAGCAGTACGATTTATTGCTCACTGAACATAACACTCTCACTGGAATGGCTGATGGATCAGGGTTAGATTCTGTTGATTTGAGTTCTTTTGACGAAGTTTACCGTGATAATGAATATTCATGGAAGAAGAAATGCCCAAGGTGCGAGATGGGGGATCATCGAGTTAGTGAAGGTCAGTTGGAAAACTTGCCATTAGTTGATGGAGTTGGAGAAGTGGCAGTCCAATGCGATAATTGCAGTCTTTGGATTAGAGTCAGTTTTGGACAGAATTAAAGAAAAAGGTTGACATGTATAATAGGTTATATAACTGACTTTAATGGATATTATATAGTGTAATTCTTTGTACAAGTATGTTGCTAGCAAACATTTAGCAAATTTTTGATGACATTTGAGAGAGTATTAGTGTCCTACTATTCCTCGCAATGCTTCTTCAACTTTACCTAAATCGGCCAACAGACTAATATGCCCCCCCTCGCATCTGACTCTTCTTCGTATGTCATATGCCCATCGTTTGTCATATCCAAAGCCTTCTAGTTCTTCAGAACTTACACCAGTTGGATCAGTCTTACAATTGACAGGTTCTGAACGTGGAAGTGTTTCACTTTGACGAGGGAATAACCAGCCAGTGTGCCCAACACCATCACCGTCCGAATAGAAAAAGTTGAAGTATTCACCACGACGAACACCTTCTCGTCCTTCGACGATACAGTACTTAACACTTGGCAAAGAATTCGAATACAGTTGAACTAAAGGTGGGTATTTGACGTTTGGATCATTTTGCAATGTATTTATAAATGAATCTGTTCGTTTGAGTACTCTTTCAAGATACTCGTATGCCTTGTTGAATGAAATATGAAGTTTAGCTTGTGTTTTGATTTGATTACGTACTTGTAATTCAGTGTGTCTGTTAACACCATTTGGTGGAAGAACATGCTCCAATTTGAGAGATGAGGGTAGTGTTGTACGAAGAGAGGTTATTAAATGTTGAACTCTCTCGTTAGATCCTCTGTAATTAGAAATACCTTCATAAAGCGTTTCCTTTTCATGATCATTAATATGAGCAGGAACATACCCATTCGTACGTCCACGTCCACTTTCTTGTAGAACCTTTTCAATGACTTCCAATTCATATCCATGGTCCATTCTCCATCTAACTCCTGCAACTAATGGATTTCCATTGAATGTAACCCACGTTTGAGGTTTCCAATAATCCAAAATATCTCCATCATCATCTTTGATAATTTCACCAGTTTGGGAATCTCTAAATAAACCCAGCTCTGCTCTTGGAACAAAAACAAAACTTGATCTCATCATGAAGTTAACTTCATTAGTCAATATATCCTTGGCCAATAATATTTGATCTGAAAATCTTAATGGACCTAAAACGTTCCCACAAGGAAATGGTGTCCCCGCATAAATTATCCCTCTGACCAATTTGGGATCCTTAACCATTGCCCCATGAGAAACCAGACCACCCATAGAATGACCAATCAATATAATAGGTTTGTTACCATTTTGAGAATAGATCTCCTTCATGAACTGGTAAAGTTGTTCACTTGTTATATCAAGTGACAATCTCCAATCATACCCCCAATCATGAACATTGACTTTCGGATTACTAGATAGTCGTTTGATTAATCTTCTTGATATATCTACAGGCCCGATATGAGAAAGCATTCCATCTGGATAAACATATTCAGTTACATTTAATTCATTTGAATCATCAGGTCCAATTAATAAATTAATTTTACGTATGTTTAAACCAGCCTTTAAAACAGGAATCCATGCTCTACGTTTGGTATTAGAATCACGTAGAATAGATCCTCTATACCCACCCATTATGATAACATCCCCTTCTAATGTATCGTAAACAGATTCAATTTCATCATCAATCATTGACATCGCGGATGAAACATTTCTCATAATAGGAGCCACCAGAAGTGAGGAAGTTAGTGCTTTCAATTTACCATCATTAAGTTTTTCAATATCTTTGTAATAAAAAGCAGATTCTCTTGTTGTTAATGGTTCACCGGACTCTAACTTGTTTAAAATTATATTTGGATCAATGTAACTGGCATCTTGTTTATTTAAAGTGGAAAAATAGTTATTCGAATTGATGGTAGTTGCTGAAGTGGCCCCGCCAGGAAACCGAACCGATTTTCTAAATACGGAGGTTATTTTACCCAAAGGGGAGAGGTCCCTGTTTAAAAAACCTTGAGGTGAAACAGGCGCACTGGAAGCCAAATGAAAAACTGTATCTACCAGTGAAGTCACATGTGCTCTGGAAACACCGAGTAAACTATCAGGTTCTTCCGGCGGCGGAGACCTTGCGCGCGACATTGTTTCCGATGTTAAAGTGTGATCTGACTAGCTCAAAATAATTTGAAAACTCTGATACTCCGTTCGCTAACAATAAATCACGTGACAAAGCTTGTGAGCACCCCACAGGGTTTCCTTGGAACCTTTTCTGGGACAATAAACATTTTTCACTAATAGAGGTGTCAGTGGTGTATAACATGGTTCTAAACCGAGATGGTTGCTCCCTGTCAAAGAGCTGGAATCACTTGCTAGGATCACGTGACCTATTGGTTATATATATTTTTTTAAAAAAAGCTCAGCTGCCTAGCAACAATTTGACGGAAAGAAAAGGAAGAGGTTATGAAGGAACGGAATGAGCCCAAAAAGTAATTGTTTTGTATATCATATGATGTTGTATTGTTAAAGTTAAAAAGTGATTTTAAAACGGGAAGTGGACGCCGTTCTAATGAGTTAATATTTTA
Source organism: Saturnispora bothae (assembly GCA_030462855.1). Classification (NCBI taxonomy): domain Eukaryota; kingdom Fungi; phylum Ascomycota; class Pichiomycetes; order Pichiales; family Pichiaceae; genus Saturnispora; species Saturnispora bothae. Next base: position 169,311 of record JAKVQQ010000014.1, on the reverse strand, counting down.
TTTGGAAGATATTCAGGGATCGGAGTTCACCAAAATGTGACGTTGATACTATGAAAAGTGTTGAATAACTATTTTGCAGCTGGAGTAAGCTATATTGCCCTTTTTGAATTTGAGCAAACCCCAATTGAGCTGCGTTGGATTAATAGTAACATCTAAACACAGTAACAATGAAGATCAACAAACGGAGGAAGCCAGTGAGCAAACGCTAATTCGAGACTAAATCTAAATGTTTACTTCAAAAACCTTGAGGCATTTTCAATGACTTACTCATTTGTTTTCATTGAAGAAGAAACAATTTACGAGTAGAAAGAAAAATGAAATGAGCATTAATCGCGTTTTTGACATTGTGAAAAAAAATCAACTTTTTTCTCTAGAAATGTTCACTTACTCTTCTCTGTTGCACAACTTAAGTCTCTCGTCGCTTCTATTTAGAGGAATAAATGACACAGGGATGTGTCGCTGTGCACAGAAAAATATGTTTGGAAACACCCGTTAGGGTCTCCGATCAAGTCTACGCTTTGTGGGAGCATTAGAACTTTTTTTTTCTTTTTAAGAATAAAACATCTACAGATCTCGTCCACTTCCACACCCGTTTTCTGGTTACAGAGAACACCATGCGTTGTTACAGCTTATGTTTTATTCATTAGTAAAATTTGCACTTAGAATTACCCTCAAAACATAATTTCAAGGCTAAATCAACCTGATACTGGAGCTTAACCAGAGTAGTAATAACACTTAATAATAATCAGTAATACACAGTAATCAATAAACAAATAGAGTAAAAAGTCAGAGATCCGCTAGCCGGCGAGTGCAAGGACTCAAAAAGAGTAAAAGCAAACAAAAATATACATCAATCATCGATAGGAATCCAATGGACGGTAGAGAAAACACGTAAATGAAGGCATCATTGTTTGGTCAATTGAGCAATTTGGGCTCTCAATTGAGCAAGCTCAGATCTCAATTGTTCCTTTTCAATTTCACAATTTTGATGAATTGATTCAATAGCTTCTAATTCCTGAACTCTGTTCTTGCGACGTTGACGAAAAGCTCTTTGAGCTGCTCTATTTTGGGAAGCACGTTTGTTTGTTTGTTCAACAGCGCTTTGTGCAGATTGTATCTCCTCACTGAATGCATTCGCGTTTTCGGTTGTTTCTCTTTTAACTGCCATCTCTAATCACTTGATTATGTAATCTTAGGTAATAAACAAAAACAGGTGAGTGGAGGTTTTTTTTTTGCAGACGGTGGCTAAGAAAGAAAAAAGTGAATGTTTAAATTGCGACATGCTGGCGTGTTGTGGTGTTTTGGAGGTTTGAGACAAGCTAAGAATACGAAACCTTTACAAATGTATCGCTAAAGGTGCAGAGAGTGTTATTAAAAAATTTGGACTGAAATGACTCAACTATGTGATTATACGATACACATTTCATATGCTAAAGATGCAATTCCTTTCACCATCCAAGTACTCGCAATTGACTTTTCATGAATGCATTCTTCGTTTCAGGCGGTAAATCTCTAAAAACTTCCAAGAGCGCACAAATACAAGCGTTTCTACGCATTTTGTTTTTAAAGCTTATTTCTAACCCATTCCACATACCGACGTTGACATCTTTTTCATTAACATACTGCGCTAGCCAGATGGCTTCCACATATCTTTTGGTAATTGCGTCACTCACCCAACAGCCCATAGGAGCTTTTGCTTGAATATCTATGGTTATATTGTGGGGAACAACCGAGGCAAGATTAACCAACGGCACGCTTAAACCATCTTCGTAAACATACGGATAATCGTAATGCACACGCAGGGCCTTCATGGCAACATCTGCTACACCATTGTGAGGTTCACAACATAACTTCATGAGCATTGGAGGAACCCAAGTGGGCCATTGAGAATGCAAGTTCAAAATTCGTTCGCAAGCAGACAGCCGTGCTTTGGATCCCACGTCCCCTAGTCCGGGGCACTTTGTGTAATCTTGTAGTCCATAGTGTATAAGGTCCCAGTTGGCTGATTTCATGAATATTTGACGCAATTCGCAACCTTCAGCCGTGTTCCAACTTGGCGTGAAAATGGTGCATATTTCAGGTTGAAGTGATGCAAACACTTGATCATTGGCAACTATTCCGGCACAAATGCTCTTGTTATGTATATTGCTCCGAAGAACATCAAGCATTTTATCGTCTATATGTTTTATGGATGACATGTAATTCATAAATTCGGCATTTAAGCTGTACTTTGTTGTAATATTGACAATACTTTTGTAGTCTGTGCAACCCACTTGTGTATAATACTGCATAACGTGCTGAGCATGTGTTCTTGTATTGCATTTCAAGTCTTCACTCGTTACGTTCATATGAAGAACACAAGTAGTCGATCCAATAAGCACAGCACGAACAGGCGAAGGAGGCATATGAGCCAAGCGATCTTTGACATTTTCTGGATCACGTTTGGCCAGCTCATTTATCAATTGGATTTGTGGATCCAGAGTGATATGAGGAGCCCAAATGAATTTACTCAGTGTCCAAGTACTAACATCATTCCGATCTTCTTTATGATTCCAAGTGGGTGTTCGACCAATGAGTTCAGTTTTTGCTGCAAGAGCAGCCTTGCGGACATTAAAGTTTGAGTCCAATTGACTCATAAGAAGGAGTAGTTCGCCAAATTGAGTCCAAAGCTTTTCATCCGTAGCTTGTAGATGTTTCGCTAGTGACCAAACAACGAAGCATGCCGAGTCTCTTATGTCGTCTCCAAAAAGAACATTCAGTGACTTTTTCTTGTATAACAATACGATTGGGAGAACTGTGCTTGCCAAGTCAATGTATGTATGTTTATCATGGCTAGTGGGCTCGAGACCTAAGAAACCAAGTGTCAACAAAGAGGTATGAATTACAGTATGATCAATGGAAGCAGCATGAGTTGGGTCCCACAATTTATGAGTATGAAATAACACGTTCAGTGTATCATTCGACGATTTGATTGTCATTTCGTTAACCAATCTTGCTAAATGTTTAGCTATGGTCATTCTGACATTGGACTGCTTCGAGTCAGCATGCCAAAGAAGCGTACTTGTGCATTTGGTAAGGACACTTGGTGATAAAGTCCTATGAGCCAAATTGGCCACACATTTGATGGTTAGTCTCAATAGAGACGGATCAAGATTGGGGTTTCTACACAAATTAATCACTTGCGTAATCAACTCAACGCTTGGAGAAACCTGCTTAAAGACTTTATTCAGTGTGAGCAACGTGGGCAAAGTGGCATTCTCAACTTTTAATTGTAGATACTCTGACAACAATTCATTTTGATCTGATCTTAATAGTAATCTGCTAAGCAAAAGACAACTAACCTCCATCACTTTTCCAGACCCACTTTGACCCTCTAAAGCAATGGCCTTGATATTCAGATTAGTTTTCGACCCAAAGAAACTCAATGGAAATGGTAACAGTACAAGCTCGGACAGCCATGTTAAATACAAATACCGTGTTTGCCAATGTGAAGAATTGTGATTTGATTTAAGAAATGTTTCAAGCGTAGAAACATCACTAGGAAGCCAATGGGCCACACGTTTAACTGTGCATAGCTTACAAAGCGTATAAAATGCAACGGCTGCGTCATTCGACACATAATCACATTTTTCATCGAGTATACATTTGACAAGAGTTCCAAGACGTGAATGGAGTAAAAAAGGATCATTTTGAAAAGATTCAAGAACAGCAACAAGCGTACAAAAATCTACTACATTGGAATCATTCAATATGGAATCCAAAGTGGCTAATCTAGTCTTTTTAGACAGATCTATGTGATTTTCCATAGAAAAGATTCGTACACTAACTTTATCGTAGATCTTTTTCCTTCACAAAGAATGGACGATACCTTTGACACGTCGAAATTCTACGAGCTGGAGGGTAAAGACCCCAGTTCACGCTTTTCTCCACTGAAGTCTCTCACGGCCCGCGGTTTAGGGCCCATCGCCACGTCTCCATCTCTCACTGGGGCTTCTTCAAGATTTTTCCCTTCACCACAACGTGTTTCTGTGCAAAGATTACCGGAAGGACCTGATTTGGAGTTAGAAGGTCTTGACTTGGACTTGGAAATAGATCTAGTATCGTCGAGCCCAAAACGAAGGCTTTTTGTTAATGATTTCAAATCCGATTTAAATGTTCCCAATTGCGCTAGCAAATCAATAAAGGTTGGAGCTAAGAATGAGTGTATGACAGCCAGTGCGATTGTGCTTCGTCACGTTCACCAAACTGTCACGAGACATACGGTGCAAAAAAGAAAGTATACTGTTTCTTTACCCGTTTCCACATCTGTTAAATTTGCTGAAAGATTGATCAGAAAAACGTTTTATTCAATTGGGATTATCAAGGAGCTGGAGCAAACTGAATCAGAGCCTTTTTTGTTATTTGATGTGATAGTGGATATTTTTGACTCGGGATTAGTCACTACCAATGTTCAGAGCAGCAAAACTGTTAAATTTGTTTCTCCTGCTTTAGGCCATTTGAAGATGATCATTAAGCATAAAGAAACGGTGTCTAACGGTGAAGTGAGCGATGAACTGGATGGGCGACTTTCTGCTTGTGCTTATCCCGAAGGCTTTGCGTCGAGTTTACATGTTAGAGGGGAAGATGGGTTCGTTTACTCCAGAGAGTTGCCAGTCAAACTGAGAGGAAAAAGAATAAGGGTTGGAGTTCCTGGAATATGATAGAAGCATACGTGATTGCAAATGCAGACTCCAGTGGGAATAAGTTGAAAGTATGAGTTTCTTTACTAAAAATTAATGAGGTCTAGAAGCTAAAAATTGCCACTTGAATGGCTTTGATAATGTACTCAAAGAACTAGCTTACTAAATACACCCATTTTCAAGACAATTGCAGTTCAATTCACCTACATCAAACCAAAATACCATCACACAACTTCAAATTAATCAACTATGCCACACACCCACCATTTCACCTTGTTTGAAACATAAAAAGAACTATTTTGACTCACGGGATCACCGAGAAGCTTTGCGCTTGCTTGATTTTTCACCTAATACCAGCTTACTTTGTAACTTTAAAAAATATTGTATTATAAGAATCAGAGGCAATAGTTGCTCACAAAAAGCGCATGAATTACACGAACTCAACCTCAAAACGCCTTCAGATACGCCACTGCTACACTGCATTTCTGATTTCTTTCCATTCACATATCACGTGACCTTGGCACAAAAATTTCAGAACCCTTCTTATCTCATCATCTTTTTCATATGATTGATTATGGAGGTGATTTAGGCCCACTAGTCGTTCTCAGCACACTGTCATGTGTTTTATCATTTATAAACATTATCATTGTTTTGATGCATTCATGGAAAGATCAAATATTTGTTCAATTAATTGCCTTAGGCAGTTGCGCATTTTGGGCATCATTTGAAACATGGTTTCTCACAAAAATATCAAATAACTGGGATCAAAGTCCCGATGGATTAACACTAAAGAATAATTTGATGGACTCTGCTGTGTTTCGAAGAATGGTTACTGTTGGTCGAATTATTTTATGGGTCAATGTGTTTTTACTTGCTAGAAGAGTGGTTGAAAAATGGAAATACAAGTTGTTCCATAAAAATGATGGAACGTATCATGGGGAGTATCCCATGAATCAAATGGGTGATCTTGGTAGACTTGTTAATGAACATGTTGATGTTGATTTAGGGGTTTCTGTTTTGGAAAATGTTGATGAAATCACAAGAACTGGTGAAGAAGGAATCGGTGTAAATTCAGTAGGTGAAACATCATCTATTGATTCGGACCAATTTCTTAGATTTACCGGAATGCATTCTATATTAAACCAATCCCATGACAAACAAACGCTTCATCAACAACTCATCTTAAGCGCGTTCAATATATTCATTTTTCTTTTGGTGTTGTTTGATATAGCAGTTCATGGTTATCTTATGTTTACAACAAAGGCGCACGTTCCACCCAAACTTTGGGCAAGAGTATGCAATATTATAACATCGGCGGTGTTATATTCAATTTTGAGCACCACATTTATTATTTACATTGTGTTTTTGGGATCCAATCCGCCATGGAAAATATCATTCAATGAACTTGGATCATTTTGCAAAACTAATATTGCTTTGCTTGTGGCTTTTGTTTTTTGTTTTCTCGTTGGTGCTACAGTCAACATGTACAAATTATGTTCAAATTATGAAGAATTACGATGGCTTGTTGTTGTTTACACGACATTCGACTTGCTAATGGTGACATTAGGGTATCGATTAGTGGAAACCGTTCAAAGAGAAAATTATATCAAGGAAAGTACCACTATTATTGGTAGACCCAACGAATTGTGAAAATAATAATCATGAGACAAGTGCACCCATCTTTTAATATACCCGAAGCTTGTTAGAAACAGCAAAATCAAATACCAGGTGCAAGTAAATTTACATTAGATAAAGCCTAGTGAGAAGAGAATGTGTTTCTAACAGACCAGTGAAATATAATTTTCGTCTAATGTGAAGACATACAATTATTCAGGATCACTGTGAAAAATCTCTCCGCTACACTTTTTACATTTTAAATTACAATACTAAGAATGTCAGATTCATTAAATCAGTTTTTTATATTGCAAATCACGTATAATCATACAGTGTGAATGTAAAAATCATCATTTAGTCTTAGTAAAACTTGTTTAATACAACAATCAAAACATTGAGAGAAAGTATTAAAATTATTACAATCAGCTATCTGCGACATATCCGCACTTCCATTCTCAACGCCCCCCGATTTTGTACACTTGGAGAGTTTTGGTATGAAGAGAATGTACTATTCAGTCCGCCTGTCGAAAATAATATCATCATAAAAAAAGTTAATATTGTTTTTGATGTATAAACTGGCCCCCGGATTGGGAATCAGTTCTTACAATGGGGCTCATACAAGGCTGAAACTTAACGATAATACATATTGTCGACACTGCCCGTGAGCTTCAGTCGGAACAATTGGTTGAATGCAAATAATCAGTGCCCGAAGAAAAAAAAGTGAAGAAAAGAAGTAAAGAAAAAGTGAAACAAAATTTTAAAACAAGAGAGTGCGCGTTTTGCTCAGCAGAGAAAGGGTTTCTATGGTGTATAGAATTCGTGGGTATGAATGGTGAAAGCGTAGAGATGAAAGCTTATTTTTAATTGAACACAGTTGTAAAAATTTGGAATCCTTGAAGCCCATATTGCCGCCATTAACGGGATACATTTGATTATTTTATAAAGCAAATAAATAGAAACAGTTCATATGCAAAGAAATGTTGATTCATCTCAACGATATCAAAATAGCAATTGCCTTACCTTTAGCCTATGTCAAACTCTTTTAATATCTTTTAACCGGTCTTTACGGTGTCCTTTTAGTGTCCAATGTTTTTTCAGTTCCTGAGTGACGTTTCTAGTCTTTTTTAGTTTCCTCTAGAACGTCTTCCTTAGCTTCTTCCTTAGCTTCTTCCTTAGCTTCTTCCTTAGCTTCTTCCTTAGCTTCTTCCTTAGCATCATCTTCTTTTTTAACATCGTCCACATTGTCATTTGGTTCACTCTTTTTTCTGCCTAAAGCCTCCTCAGTACCATTGGCAGCATCATAAATCATCTGTAAATTCAATTTGCAGTATTTGATGAAATCATCATATTGAATCAAAGAGACACCCATGTTGTTTTTGAAACAGTAAACGTTAACAACAACATCAACATCTTTGTATCTATGAAGGAAATCAAAATCGTTCATAGCTTCTTTAACGTGTCCTTCAATATTTTCTCTATCAAAAGTTTCAAAATGTCTTCTAGTCAAATTGACCATGTATTTGCCTCCCCATTGATCTTTCAAGTACTCTTTTATCTTACTTTTCAATAAATCCATCCACAAAGCTTTATCTGCGGAACATGATGAATCAACAGCAACAATTCTCTGAATAAATCTACCCTTCTTTTCGCCTGATTCAAGTAAGTCTGAACAGATCTTGTCTACTAAGAATGAAGGAACTATTGGTGATTTCAATTTAAAAAACAATAGTGATTCAGCGTTCAATTGGATTTGACGAAAGAGTGAGTTTTTGCGATTCGTTTTCATGGCTGCAAGTTCAAGTGCAATGGAATCTTCAATGTCAACATTATTAGAATCTGGTTTTTGCTCTGCTTGTTCAGTTTCTTGTGGATAGTATTTTGAAATAAAGTCATTTAAGATCATTTTGAATTCTTTTCCGGCTTGTGGCTCTTTACGACGAGGACAAGTTACATAAATACCATATTCACCTGGCTGAATCATGTCAGTTTTGTGCTGACGTTTTGCATTCGAGTTGCTTTGGTTTTCCTTTCTTTTCATTATGCTCTTAAGAACAAGAGTGTGAAAATTTGTATAGAAAGGAATGAGATGGAATGAAAATTAATAAAGACAAAATAAAAAAGTGGATAGGAGGAGTAGGATATGCTCAATGTAATGAGTGTAGTTTGTTTGGTATTTACCGCTTGTCTCGGTGCTGATAGAGCAAAAATTCGAGATTTTTCATCGACGTACTGGAATAACTGGAAGATGCGATAAAGTAGATGATATCAACACGAGGTAAGGATTTATTTAATTGCTAAGAACCACTATAAAATACTAAGCAGCAGGAATAATCACTTTTGAACATTGGACATACCAACAATAGGCACAACAGAATCGTAGAGCAGAAATTGACGTTTTCACTGAAATCACCAATTATAAAAACTTGCTGGAATTACTTTGGATCCATATTAAACCCCTTTCTGCGTTGTCTCTCCTCATACGCTTCTCTATTTTTCAAAACTCTTTCCACAATACTTTCCACGTCCATATCTTGCCATTCATGAGGAGGCAATACTTTGAACAAATCCTTCACATCTGAATACATGGCTTCATCAAAACGCTGTTTGCCATGGTAAACTCCGATACAGGAGCCGATTTTTGCCAAGTATTCCCTGGTAGGAGCATTGGGAGCGTTTAAAACCACCCCATCGATGTACTTACTTTGTAACACACAAAGACTTCTTTCAAATTGGTTCATGATAGGATAATTCTTGCCTTTAGCATCGTTGACACTTTTATCGTCAAGAATACCAACAATGACCTTTGCTTTTTGCTGTTCAGCCATCTCATGCAGAGTTTTCAAAGCAATAATATGGCCCGGATTGAAAAGATCAAACCCACCGTCAATGTACACAAAGGAATCGACAGGATCTGAACCAGGAACCAAAAGATCTAACGTACCCTTAGAGTTCCAATTCCAAACTGTGGCACCAAGCGATTTGGCATCTGGCCCTGTAGCATATTCCTTATATTTAACCAGATGATCATGAACAAGCAAGTCTTCCACAGATCTGATATGGTGATCTTTTGTGAAAAGCAACATTCTGCCAACTAAATCAGTAGTACTAATACCGTCAGTACGTTTAACTACTAAAAACCTACCCATATCTTTGACAATTTGATAACAATCGTTTCCGTCTTTATCTAAAGTGATATCATCACCATGAACAACAAATTGACAATCCCAACGATCCATAAACTCGGGGGAGGTGACGTATGGTGCATCTGGTACAGCTAAAGTACACCATCTACAACCTTCCACCGCAGCAATACGTTCATTTAATCTCATAACACTAGGTCCCTTGTTTTGTAAGATTTCTTCGTCAGAATGCACTCCTACATAGAGTTCTTTGCCGAATTGACGCGCTTGTCTCATGGCACCAGCATGGCCATGATGAGCAAAATCAAAGCATCCGTCGATCCAGATTTTATCCGGTGACACAGACATATTGAATAAGTTGGAAGAAGATGTATGTGATTGTATGGTGAAATTTCACAACGTGGATCTATTACTGTCAAGTTGGAAGAAATTTTGAAAGGTGATAGAGAAGGCATTGAAGTTAAGATTGTGTGAATGAACTGCAGTGAAACGAGTGATTACGATGGCTTTTCCTCTGGCTTTTCAAAGGCTCTGAGAATGAAGTTGACAAATTCAGTCACGTGATTTACTATGATCAAGTGAAGATGTTAGATGTATCAACAAAATTGAAGATGATGTCTGTTCACGTCTTGGTAGAGCTCAATTGTTTGGAAAAGCTTCTTTACTGTTGATATTACTCCATAGTTTAATATGTTTGAGTTCTAATATTGAGGTAAATAATATATAAAGATCACCGATAGCGATACCTTGCGCTTTGCAATTTCATAGTGTTTGCTGGCTATTAGTTACTTGGAACTTCCTCCTCCTTGAGTTTTTCATCATGGCTTGGACCTGGAGGAATCGCAAATGCTCTGTAGAACCATTTCTTACCCGCATCATTAATTCTTTGAACATCACTTTGTTCCAACTCCCAGTTCAAGACATTCAAAATGTCCTCCATTCTTTCTCTCTTACTACTAGTGGTAATAGCAACAAATCCATTCTGCAAGGTGTATCTCAACAGCACTTGAGTTTCACTAACAGTGTATTTTTCACAAAGTTCTACCAAGAGTTCATCCAATGGTGGTGAAGAGTTTGCTGGTTTTTCACCCTTTTGAATCAATTCCTTCCAATATGCTCTGGCTTTGGTCAATGGAGCCAATGGAGCATACGCTTCAAGAGTAATTCCATTTTCCTTAGCATACTCTCTAATACCAACGGTAGCGTTTTGTAAGTAAGGATGAAATTCAACTTGTAAAACTGTGGGCATTTCAAGACCAAAGGACTTGATTTTCTCTAGATGTTCCACATCGTAATTGGACACACCGATTTGTTTAACAAGACCTTCAGTTTTAAGTTTAACCATTTCAGTCCATTGATCTTTCAATGTTAACATAGGATGGACTTCAACCGTATGAAACAAAAACAGATCAATATACTCCACATTCATATACTGCAAACAAAGTTTCAAACTCTCATATGGACCTCTGATCTTACCATCCACGGTCGGAGTGATAACTTCATTAGCCTTACCATCAGCACAATATTTGTCTGTGATAAACACATCAGAACGAGAAGAAATTGCACAGTTAGGGTCTGCAATGGCTTCTGCTAATGCCACACCAATGTCCTTTCTAGTACCGTAGAATTCGGCCGTGTCCAAGTGGCAAAACCCAACTTCAAGAGCCGTTTTTAATGATTGCACTAGATCGGGGTCAATGTTTGAAGTATGGTTTGCAATTTGCGCTTTCTTTTTCCATTGCCAGGATGTTCCGGCACCAAAGCCAATGACTGGAATTGAATTGACAGTAGGGAAGTTGGTCATGAAGTGATATGAAGAACAATAGAAGATAGCGAAGCTAGAAAAGTTGATATTTGGATTTGCTTATAAATTGGAATAGTGTGGCGTAAGGCGGGATTTGCCGCTTAGAAAAAGCTAAGGGATTGAAGAAATGAGAAAATGGGATTTACATAGAGAAAACAGGTGTTTAGAAGGGACTTTACAGTGACTTCCTAGCTCTAAATTAGTGTGTATGATGTAATGTATTTAAGAAACAGAGCAAAATCCACAGTGGGATTCACAATAAATTTCCTTACTGAAAACTTTGACGTCTCTATCACCACACCAACTTCTCCAATGATCTAAAGAGTGTGAGCTCACTCACTTACTTCTATTTCATTTTAACTTCTAAATTAAATATTCACTGCTTTGACTTCTTCTCATCACAGTTTGCACTCCACTTGGCAATCCAGTTAACAACTTGCTGAGATAATTGCCGGACTAGCTGCTATGCCCTAGCTTTTGCTTAGCTTTACGTCTTTCCCAAATGGAACCTTGTCCTCCCAACTTCAAGTCAAAGTCTTTAGTACTTTCCTTTCCATACACCTCTTGCTCAAACAATTCCACACCTCTTTCTTGTCTCATGGTAGCATTGGAAATATCCATGGCCTCTTTCATAGCAATCACCGCAGGCGTGTACATTTCAGAATGGTTGACTCTATGCAGTTCTTCACCAAAGTCCATAGGATTGAGCATTTCACTATAACTGGAGTCCAGAGGACGTTCAACAACACCCTCGCTTCTACTCAAGAACTCTTGAATCCAAGGGTCGAGCAAAAATTCTTGAATGGTGTATCTTTCATTTGGATCCACAGTTAACAATTTGCTAACACAATTTTTCGCCCCCACGGACACTTCGTCCCACCAAGGCGTCAAAAATTCGTATTTACCCTTGGCCACATTTCTAGTCAGCTCACTAATGTTATCGCTGAAGAAAGGTGGAAATCCGCAAAGTAAAATGTACAACACACATCCTAAGGCCCAAACATCGACTTGAGTCGAGTAGAACTGATCAGTAACTATTTCCGGTGCCGTGTATCCTACAGTACCACAAGGAGTTTTCAAATCACCCTTTGTTGACTTCGATAAGCCAAAGTCACCGATCTTAACCAACCCAATTTCTCCACCACCAGAATTCATGGTGAAGACACCCTCGTCTCTCTTAGTGAGATTGTCTGATCTGCGCAAAACGGGGTTTTTATTTGGAATGAACTTGATTGGCTTGAAGAAGATGTTCTCTGGCTTCAGATCTCTGTGAACAACCCCGTTAGCATGGAGATAAACCAGCGCTTCAGCCACCTGGATGATCACGTGACGAGCGAGATTTTCTGAAAAATAAGTGTATTTCACAACTTGATTAAAGATTTCACCTCCGGCAACCAATTCTTGGACAATGTAGAAGTGTGTAGGCGACTCCATAAACGACAACAATTTAACGATGTTTGGATGGTTTAGTTTTTCCATCAGTTGAACTTCTCGCAACACGTTTGCTCTTTGTTTAGCGTCCAAGTTCGATTTTTGGATAACTTTGATTGCACATGGTTTGCTTTTGTGCACTGATTTGTACACTGTAGAGAAGGCACCCTCTCCTATTTTCTCGCCAATGGGGTAGTCCGACAGTGAAGGCTCTGCCGCCGGCGGAGACGCCCCTTGTTCCCCTCTTTGTGATTTCAGAAACAGTTTAATGCTGTCCAGCATGAAGAGAAAGAAAGAGTGGAAGAAAGGAGAAAGATTAGAGTGAAGGTGAAAAATTGTATAGTGTCGCGGTTGGAAGAGTCAGGAGAGGAATTGAACAGATCACTGTGTAGAGCTGACATGGGGCTTTAATATTAATTTGGAACGGTCCTAATGCAATGCGTATTGCGTGAGTTATTGAGGGGTTTATACTCTAATGAGGAATCAAGTGTTTAGAAATAACGCTTATTGTGGGTTTCAAAGCAAACATAGTGAAGCATAGATAACAGTGGTGAAAATTGAACTACCTAGTCGAACCCCCCGATCATGTCCATTTTCCCATGATATCCGGGCTCTGTGTGGAACCCAACTATTAGTAGAACCAAATTTGCTCAGCAAAAAAGTGGTTCCAAAACTTTATAAGTGGTTGTAACGATACAATGAGTTTGAAGTTGTGATTTATGCTAATGTCAAAATAGCAATTGATATGGTTACCTTTGCATTTGGTGCAAATACTGGATAGAAAAGCGGTTTTGGCACTTTTCAATGAGCTATGTGAGGCTAGAATTGTCATCTTGTTAGTGGGGGCGTGTGACCGTCGGCTGTGGTTAAGCAAATACAAGAAGTCGTAAAAAAGCATAAGTTGTTACAGCAAATGCTTGAGACCTTATAGTATTCTTCCAGTGACAAATAATATATGCTTGTTGATAGTTAAAATTTTGCTGAGCGCATCCAAGCTAGCCCAACAAAGCGTAAGTTTTGTATCAAATCGACAATCCCAAATGTCTACAAACCACTCACAAGAAGTTGTAAATTGAATAATGATATAATTGACATAGTAATTAAGCTTATAATAAACGACCTTTTTACTTCCAACATTGTGGATCTCATCGATTTACAATACGCTTTCTGTTTAAAATTGAATCCATTGCTTTTGAGTTGTCAAAACTCCGCTAGTAAATGATACAAAAGTCGCTAGTTGCATTGAAACCCCAAATGATGTTTGTAATAGTGCTTTTTGAGAAGTATTTGATTATTTCAACCAGCTAAACATTACACTATCTAAGTTTTCAAGTCATATATCCTTTAGCGGGTTTTTAGGTGTGATTAACCACAAATGAGTGAAGAATGCAATTCAAGTCTTGAAAACAGATGATATCAATCACATCGTGGTCAGGAGAAGATTTTGGTTGATTATTAATAATCGGATGGCGGTGTTAACCTAAAACAAGAGACATGATTAATCCTTTTTTTAACATAAAGCTAAACACATCATTATTCTCAAATTTTATTCACAGTTTCAAACAATACTTGCTGAACTAACAATTATTCAAACTTGCTTATTTTCAATAATCAAGTCACTATAAATATATTAGTATGACACCTGGCGCCGGAATGTGTTAATTTTGACTAAAGTTTATGAGGTCCAAAGTGCATATTTATTTCATTAAAGACGTTAGTATAAGTGAAGGTACTCATGTACCAAATGATCAGAAATAGTTATTCATATAGAACCATTTCTATGAAATCAAATATCCAATGAAGCGAATCTTTAAAAGTTTATTAATCAATTGTTATGATGAAAAAACTATACACGTTTGACAGTGAAACTCTGACTTCACGCTTTGATTGCTGAGCGCATTCAAAAAAGTCCAAAAACGCACTGTCTTTTTGGCTCAAACTACCTAATTTCTGACTCCCATTAGCAATTCTTGCACGCTACAACATATCACTACTCAAAGTCAATGGATTACCATTTCCATTGTATTTTCTTTTCACACTTAGTACCACTTAGAAAAATAACTAAACCGTTTGACGTCGAAAATGGCTCAGCAGAAATTCAAAGAAAGGTGCTAAAAATGTCAGGGGAAAAAAGACTAGCAGTTTTCAGAGCGTTTGTAAAATCATTTTTTCTTGTAATAAAACACTCACTGTGTGCTTTTAAACCTTTTAGCCTCCATTTCTATGGTCACTTTCTTTTTCCTCAATTCGCTAGCTGAAAAATCACTGCTCTCTACTCTTTTAACTCTTTTTCTTTTTTATGATCGAAGATCTCGCTTTGGAGCCTCTTGAAAGGCCAAATGCGTTACTTAGTCTCACAGCAACAAACATAGCAACGCGGATGCCACATCAAGACCAAATTTCAGCCCCATTTTCGCAACTCAGCACCCAATTGAGCGAGAATTTGGACGGCTCTGATAATAATACGCTCAGTGATCAAAGTGCACTGACTAGTGTAGCCTCGTTTTCTACAAACCTTGCGAATATTCCTTTTTTTGGCTCACTGAATACGATTGGATCGCTCATGATAGACGCACCTCCAACAGCCAACTCGTTTTTCCACACTTCATATCCCAAGATCTCACCGGACTTCGATAATGCCCATCATGTTTCTCCTGCTATATACATAAACCATTTCTATTTAGGTCGCTGGCTACCTTTGCAGATTCAACGTCTGCTTTTCCCATTAGACAATACGAAAGAAAGAAAATTGACCTGCCATAAAATGCCCACTGTGTTGGAATGTCATTGCTGTCTAAAACAGCACGGAGTCCAGCAATGGGACAGAGATGGGACATGGGTTTGTCTAAGGCAAAAACGAAGCGATTTATTTGCTTGCTATGAAGATTACTTGATTTGGAAGAGAAAGCTTAGTATGGAGATTTCAGCATTGGAAAAAGTGGGAAACTTTGAAGAGGCAGAAAGATTGAAGCGAGAGTTTAAGGGAAGGGTGAGAAGTGGCGAGATTTTGAGTACGGAATAAATTAACACAGAAACGAGTAACTTGCAAATTAAACTCTTTTCAAAATTAGCATAATAGCATATTTTCCTTGGTCTTCCTTCTCGCCCCCTATCATATATTGTGTTGGAAATGAAATTGTTGCAATGACCATCTGGATTTTAGGTTTTCACAAACATTACTCTCCATATAAAGCTAGATTCTAATCCACTCGCACATCCAAATTCACTTTGAAAATATATACCTATCATAGCATCAGTTGATTCAATCCAATGGACTGTGACGAAATTACGACCTTTATTCATTTCTTATTTATTTATTTATTCATTCATTAATACATCTATTCACTTATTCAATACTTGTGCTGAGCAACGCTTACATAATCATATTTTTCCATCATTGATAACTTTCTCTTCTTCAATGACAAGGGGAATTCTCAAAAACGTCGAGCCAGATGCGGAATATCGTAGACAGGGACCTAATGAAGTAAACATTGCGCCATTAGACAGGAAAATAGTGATTGAAAACACCAAACTGAATTCCCAGATGAGGGGTACGAGGGATGAGAACAGTAGCACTCAAATAATGGATAATGTTTCTCATCTGCAATGGGACGAGCGGAATTTGCTTGTGAATGAAATGGAAAAGACACCAAAGATGAAAATTGATGAGCCTAAGACTCCGTATGAAGGCGGGTTTGATGTTAATAATGATTACTATTTAGAGCCAATTGAGGGATTGGATGGCGAGGAGGCTGAAGAAGACGGTGACAAATTAGAAGATTTCGATACTAGTGAAGAAGTACCTGCAGACTCCAATGCTGCGCAAGATGTAGACGGACTGATTGAGGATGATATCAGCGAGTTTGAGAAAAAGAGAAGGGCGCATTATATGACTGAAGGAAATCCGTTGCATCAAAAGTTTGATGATGATGATGATGAAAACGAAGAAGAATGAAATGGGTCAGGTGTACCGTTAAACTGTGATATTTTTTATATGGTAATTGTATTTTGATGGAATGATTGCGCTGTAGATTCGGTTGAAGTATAGAGCATACCGTTATACTTTATTCTATACTATTTTAATATATACTAGTCTATTTAAAAACAGATTAACCAGCGCACTAAGACTTATTGGAGTGGATCCACTTTGTTGCACTAATTAGTACACTTTGTCTATTAAATCTTCAAAGTCGAGTCTATAACACAGAGAAAGAATTATCAGTTTTCAAGTTATATTCTTACAACGTAACTCTTGCCAAGGCTACCTGAGCTGCATCTTCAATTCTCATCTTTTCTGGCACATTCACTTGGAAATCGAACAAATCACCTAGGTTAGCATCTAAACCGCATTTCACCAATTCCTTTTCGAACTTACCCCATTTCCCGCAAACAAGCAATATACACCCATCTAATTCGCCAAGAGTTGATTTAAGTGCAAGACCAGTCTCCTTAGGATCATTGAAATCACCAGCAGAAACAAACCCCGAGCATGTGTACCCGCCAGCAACGGCAGTATGAGTCCAGATGTCAACAAGAGTGTTAGCTACTCTCACATTATAAATAGTAACTTCTGGAAGAACCTCACCTGTGCTAACATTGATTCTAACACGTTTATTTAAATCTAAATCTGTAGAAGCTTCAACGCATTCTTTTCTACCCACTTGGACCCATCTTGTTTTCTTTGCCTCTTTAGGTAAAGGCTTCACTTTACCCGATGAAGACTTTGGTTTGAACTCTGGATGTGATTTGATCCAATTCGTTGGTATTTTATCGATGGATAATCCGTCTTTGATTGATGCTGAAAGTTCTAGATTTGGAATAATTGGATAATTCTTAGCTTTAGAAAATACATTTTTGGGTAAATCAATAGAATCAAAGGTTTGGTGAATGAGATATGATGGAGTTATGAAATACTGGAATAATGATGCTATTAAAATCGATGAATTGTTTTCGGTATTCAATACAATCACCTCTGATACTCCAAATGCCACGAAAGATCGCGAAAGTTGGTAAATGGCAGATGTCAATGTGTCCAATGAAGAACAATTGTCTGCAAGTGCAGCTGAAACACACACAGAGAGGTTTTTCATCGAAATGGTAAAAAGAGAGTGTAAAAATATTGTAGAGTGAAATTTTTTTTATCTAAGACTAAGAAGAAAATGGATAAGAGATAAAAACAAAACAGAAACAAGTTGGTGAGTGCTAAAAATACAAAGATTAGCATTAGAGATATTTCAAGTGGTAATTCTACAAAAAAAGTTTAGAAGCGTGAGTTTTGGAAAAATGCGTGCTGAGCATGTATGCTTTAAAGTATATAAGATGGATGAAAGTACAAAAAAAACACAATCACAAACAGAACAATTAGAAGTATATTTTAAGTCATTATGATACCTTTTAGAGCTTTATAGCGGCCAAATAAAAATACACATATCACTGTGTTTTACGTCTAGATCTTAAATTTTTCACCTTACGTAATATACACCAAACGCGTAAAGATGCATTTCTCATTTTATTATTAAAAGAAATCGGTGGCCCTCGCCATGCATGCAGAATGGAAGGCGTTGCAGCGGTTGAAAAATAAGATGAAAACAGAATTGAAGCCTCATAGTGGGGAAAAAATAGCATCAGGACATGGCCTCTATGATGCTTTGATTAGGTATAATAGAATCAAAGAGTTGGAAAAGTTAGTGAGAAGTGAAACAGGTGATTATAAGGCGAAGGTTATAGCATGCTATTTGGAATTAATAGGAGACATAAAAAAGGATAAGGATGAAGCAGAACAGGATTCTGAGTTAGATGATGTTGTAGTTGGACCAACACCTCAGCTAAATGGGAAAATAAAAGATTTGTTTTCAATGGTGGACACACCAAAAAAGAACAAAATAGTTGCCATGGATATACAAAAAACTCCAACAGGTAAACAACCTTCATTGGTTATCGAATCACCAGTGTTTTTGAAATACACAGAGCAAAATGAAAATCAGATTGATCCGTCTCCGTTGTTTAATAGAGGAAAACGGCTCAGCAAGTTACACAAAGAAGTTGAGAGTATCAAACGAAGCCTCACAGAGAGGATTCTACAAGTGAAGAGTGAGACTGAAGAATTTGATGTGAGTCAAGAAGAAGAAGAAGAAGAAGAAAAGGAAGATGTGAATGAAGAGACACACATTGAACGCACTGGTGTCAGGTCTAAAACTATCAAGCGATCACATAGAAGAGTTAAAATAAAGCCCCTTGTTCTGGAGAAAGATGTGGACTTATTTGATAGGGTAAATGTTCATGAATTTATTAAGGATGATTCAGCAAGAGAATCGCCGTTTAATATAAATAATGATTCCAGTGAAGAGGAAAGCGAAAGCGATAAAGAATATGTCAGAAAAGATTTCACAGAATTGTTGGAGGCGGAAAAGAAAAGAAAGCTCAAGAAAGGAGAACATCCGTTGAGTAATAATTTTGTCAAGATGAAGATTCATAAAAAGAAGGGTGGTAATAGATTCAGAAGAAGATAATGTTTGATGATCAACTCATGATATAATCCTCATTGCTTTTGACGATTACTTCATCCGAAATTAATTCCCTTGTTTTGCTTTTGACGAAAGTTAAACATGTTGCTTTCCACAATCAGGATTTCCCCAACTATTTATTCAACATCTATTCATTAAGATGAGTGTTTTTAAACTTAAATATAGTCAAAGCACCAGAGTAAACACATATACCAAGATATTTTCTAACTATTAATATACTCTAAACACTGCACTATACTCGTTAAACACACTGTCAAATGACACACTTTCTATAAATATTCAACTAAGCAGTTAACAACTCCAACATCCCAATGATCTTTTCACTTTCTTCACATTTGGTAAGCTCCAAATCAACCTTCCTTTGTAAACTGAGAACTAATTCTTCAATCACAATGTTTCTTCCAATAACCTCATCGTACATCTCCAAAATGCATAGAAGGAAATCAACAATGATAGCCACGTATTTAGGGTTAGTGATTTGTTTACTGCACCAAGTTAAAATCAATTCAAGAGTATTTTCATCCTTATTGGCCAAACTGGTTCTAACTTTCCCTCTTTTTTTCAATTCAATTAAACAAGTGACCACCAGTTCCGAAGTATGGTTATTTTTGAACACATAATCAAGAGCTTCTGCCCATTTGAATTGATTTAGAAGTTTTTCAAATGGTTTAATTTTTCTAGAATTGACACGGTCATCAATAACTTGCATTTCACCTTCACCATTGTATTCGCCACCACGAAGTAATCTCTCTAAAGTTTCACTCTTATCCTTCGACTTGGATTGTTTTTGAACAACTGTGGATTTAAGTTCTGATTTCCTGGTTCTTATAGTTAATAAACCTGAATTGAGACCAACAACAAGATGTTTATGATCTGGTGAAACGCCTGCAGCAAGAACACCTGAACCAAACTTCCAATTGAATCTGACATCCCAATTTGGCGTACTTGTATCAAAAACTTTAACATGACCATCAATTGAACCAGCAAGAATACCACGTTCACCAGCATCAGAAAGTGTAGTAACAGTTTTTGTGAAATTTGTCAAAGATCTGATTTTGGAACCTGAAACCATGTCCCAACAATTGACTGCATTGTCGCCTGCTGAGATTAAATTCGTGGAATTTATGGAAAGCAGGTCTTCAATTGGGGAACCTTGATTGAATTTAACAATTGGTGAAGAGCCTCCAATTCTAGTATCAAAAATACGAATGTAATTATCGTAACAACCAGTGACAACCAAGTTAGGGGAGTTTGGCATGAATGTACCTGAACGAATGTAATCTTCATGATCATTGAAAGAGATTATTGGTTTTGATGCTTGTGAAATGTCATACAGACGTGCTATTCTATCATCTGAACAAGTGAGAAGTTGTGTAGTAATTGTTGGATGGAATTTTGTGACACGTGTTGGATGAGTGGATGGAGTTATGGAAACCAATAATGTACGTGGGTGATGTGCGTCATATACTTGAACAATACCTGAAGCATCACCAGCAACTAACAACTTACCATCGTTTCTAAATTCACCTGAATAAACTGTGTCCTTAAATCTAGTAAATGACTTAGAGACCTTTCTTGTCTTACTAGAAAAGATCTGAATACGTGTAGACGAAGTAACCGCAAAGTCATGTGGTGAGTTAGGATCAAATGAAATGTGTGTAATGGCATTATGTTCTTTCACTAGTTGGGAATTCACAAAACCTTTCCAATACCGTTGTTCTGGATGGACCTGAGAAGGCATGGATGCAGTTTTAACTGGAACTATACGTTCCCTGGGCGCAGACATTGTGGTTTTAGAAGAAGATGAAATTAAAAGATAGTAATATGTAAGTGAAAAAAAAATTTTTACATGTCAATACTGTGCTGAGCAACTTCACTTCAGTAGTTAGATCTGAGTGACTAAGCATGTCACTTCTTGGACATTGGGCTTCAATTTTTGTGAGTCGGTGTACAAAGTTTCAGCAAAAAAGAAACTAGATTGGGTGTGCCAGAACAAAAAAAGCATTTTTCACTTTAGAAACCAGACAATAACTCGGGATTGAAGGCATTTGATGTATTTTCAATAAACGATTTCTAATGGGATTATGTGTAGCTTTTGTTTCACATACAATAATGCCACATAAGCGTATATTTGAGTTCAAGCTATTGATCGTTATGTTCATTATTTAATTTTTCTCATCTTTCATTCACTCTTTTCTCTGGATACACATGTTGAACCATCAATTGGGCGTAAGCCATGTACTTCGAGGCCTCAAGCGCATTGTCAGTGTACGTGCCTATACAGAACCTCCTCGCACGTTTTTTCAGAAAGACTCTAAGCCCATGGAGCTCTTTCAAGACGCGACCAAGACGCCAAAACCACTACAGATAGAATCCAAACCAGTTGTTGCACCAATGGCTATCAATTCCACTGTCCCGACTCCTACCATGTTTCAACTGTTCCGTAAACGCATGTTTTGGATGACGCCACTTGTTTTAGCCACCATAGTGATGATCGAATTAGCCTCTATTGTAGGTACGGAAGAGAAATTCGAAGATGTGGACGAAGCCCTAAGACTAGCATGCATGGCCGCAAGAGATGGAGACGTGAAATCGGCGATTGGATGTCTTTCCGAGGCACTGGAGCTCATGGATGATCATGAAGTTGAACATGTGAGTGAATATTATCTCAACACGGCATTGAGAGTTGCACAAATGTATGAAGAATTGGGGCTTTCAAATGAAGCATTAGGTGTCTATGAAGCTTTAATGCATGAATTTTTGTTTGCCATTGGCCACAGGGATGATTACCGGACATTTATCAGGGACGATAAGTTCGATACAGCAATTGCACAATCACTACTTCTTGCAATCAAGTTTACACAGCTGGTTCCAAAGGAAAGACACGACGAGGCCTGCGAAGTCCTTCTCAATAACATTGTCATTGCACAAACAACGATCCTTGAACGATACCCCAGCTTCATGCCATTTTTGAACGATGCACAAAACAGAAACGTTGTTTCAATTATCGAGTATAACGAGGGAAGACAATCCGCTAAGTTGAATGAGCTACAGCGCAAGGTCCGTGCAGATCAGAATTCAAAAAACCCCATCGAGCTTCCTCTTTACACCACAAACAAGTCTCCTGAAACAGAAATACTTTTGTCTTGCGTAGAGGCATGGCCGGTATTTACGGACGCATTGACGTTCGCTAAGAACAGGCTTGCAGACTTGGCAATGGAAGAGGGCGACTTGGCAGAAGCTTCAGTGAATTGGGTGTCCAATACATTAATCCTCAAAGCAGCACTCCAACCACCAGCATTGCTAGCAATGACGTTTACCAAAATGGCATTGGCATTAATAGCAGCAAATGAGACTTTACTGAAAGAAACAGCTATGGATGACCATTTCGACATTGTCCATGATATCACCGGTGAAAAATCCTCCTCCCCCATTTCTCATCCATTGTTGGCCAAATCCACTGCCATCAAAATCGAAAACCTTTTTTCAACTGTACTCACCATTTGCGACCAATGTCGCCAATTCCAACCAGCTTTAGCTCAATCGGAAGAATTGCAAGGCACTTTAAAAAGAGCCAATGCGCTTTTCCAGCCGGCACTTGATTCATGTGAATTAGTTGCCGCCACAGGTCTGGGGTCACTGGAATTTCAAAAAAACCGACCAGCGGTCGCACGAAAACATTTGGAAAGAGCACTAAGACTCTCTCAAAAACTTCATAACGAGCAATACGAAAAGGATATCAAACAAAGATTGAAGTTGATTTGATGTGATAATGAACTTGGGTCACGTGACTTGTCTTCATCATGAACTCACTCCATATTTTTTTCTCTTGTATACAAGTAATTTTCTGATAACCCTATTAATTACTACAAATGGATACATCGACTGGGCGACAGAAACAGCGACGGAAAGGTGTGTTGGTTGTTTGTTCAAATTGCCGTAGGAAAAAAATTAAATGTGATAAGGGAGCACCATGTTCGAACTGTGTTCGATCTGGAATTACTGATACTTGTGTTTATGAAGGTGTCAAAATAAAGCATTTGAATGTTATTCATAATGATTCTACAGATAAGGTAGCAGCTCTTCAGCAAGAAGTCCAGCAGTTAAAAGATATTATTTCAAACAGTCCAATGATTCCAAACGAGAGTTCTCAGATGACGTTTAACAAATCCAATGGTGGTATTCTCAATTTCAATTCTGATAAGTATTCAATCTTTTCAGTTAACATGAAAGCAAGTCATGTGCAAATTGTCACAGCTTTCAGACCCAGTTTTATCACCAAATGTATTGTTGAATTTAAGTCTAAAATGGCTAACAGTAGAAATGCTGATTTCAAACAAAGACCGAGAATGGAATCGTTTTCGATAGACGATATACCATCACCTTTTCAATCAGCTACAGGTGATATGGATGAGAAGCTTGAAACTGTTTTCATTAATAATTACTACGGGATCTTAGAAAGGCTCATTTATTTCCAGAACGAAATTAACGAACTTGTATTCAACTCTTGTATTCCATGTCCTGTGTTGCATATGGTTTTTAATTGTTATGTGCGGCCATCTATGAACGGAATAGTTTTTATGAAGCCCAAGAAGCTCTATGAGTATCACCCTCTGGCACTTATTCTTGCCGTAGTTGATCTAGTCGAGATTTTCACGAAGTATGAAAGCGTTTCACCTTTTTCACAACTCTTGACAATCAAACCATTTGATTTATCTAAAGTTGCTTTTGATGCCCTCAACCATGCCAAGTTTAGAACAAAACAAACGTATTTTGGTCTTATGGCAATTATCTCGCTGCGACTAACATTGATTCATTATGGACACTATATGAATTCAGGATTCACATACCATATTGAATATTCATATTATCAAACTGCAGTGAATATGGCCATGTCCATGGGGTTGGATAGAGATATTGACAACTTGCATATCTTTGTGATTGATAAAGAAAGAGATGACGAAACAAATTTTGCCAAACAAATTCAGTTTGATTATTTGAAAAAGCTATGGAATTATTTACTCTTGACAGACATTCAATTTTCTCTTTTTGGCCCTACTCCTATGATCAATTTAGATTTGTCACATGGATTATATTTAGATGTTTTGGACTCGAAGAACTTTCAAAAAGATTATCATTCTTTGATCATTGAAATGATCAAGCAAATGTTAAATAAGAATGGGACAAATCTAAAAGGAATTTTAAATATTTGTCTTAAGATCAAACAATATTGCTCCAAATTGATTTCATTTGGTGATGTAATCAGTTTGGCAAACAATAAGAAATGCTGGCCTCAAGTTTTAAATAAACTGTACAGTTTAAAAATTATTCTAGAGCTTTATTCATTTGCAGGATATCAATCTAGTGCATGCGGCAGATCTACGGTGTTCACTGTTGACCAATTAAGCGATTTTCAAAATATCAAAGAATTAGATGAAATACATGCCTTTTTCAAAGAAATGACCACCGTGCTTTACATTTTTGCGCTCAAATTCATCAACCAAGTTTTGACTGTACGCACCAGCCCCATGTTTATCATGTACATGAGAAACTTGTTTTGGGTCTATCTTGTTAGACCCAGTTTAGGAATGATCACCTTGGCCATTGAACCTGGTAACCACGTTAAAAGAGGCAAAATGGTCAAGGATTTATCACTGCAAGAATTAGAGAAGATGATATTTAGTGAGAGTAAAATACCCGAAGATGTTGTCAAATATTATTCAAGTCCTCATATATTAGAAGTCGAAATGTCAAAAGTTTTCAAAACTGTCACTGAAGTGCCTTTGATGTTGAGTAATCACGATTTCTATTCAAATTCAAGATTTTGTTTGTTACTCATTTGTTTTCTCAAAGCTTATAATCAGTTTACATTTGGTGGTGATTTTAATGCTGTAAAGGGTTTTCCTATAATAGCAGACTCAATGGTTGGGATTTACGAAACAATGGTGAAACGACTTTTCATAGATAAATCGGCGGAACAGCCACTAATGAATATAAGATTCATAGTAAACACCGATGGTAATAATGGTAATAATGGTGATGTTTCTACTGTTTCTACTATACACACCTCTCTTTCTGGGCCGAGCTCGAATAGTAATCTGGGTGCTGGGCCTGGAGCTATTCTTGAAGCATCAGTGGCGCCGTATTTCCAGACATTAACATCAAGTGATTCTTTGAGTGATTACTTATCAGCAACGCTCACTGACATTGATATGTTTCAGGATATTATGAATATGACAGATGATTCGTTTACAAGCTCTACATTTTTACAAGACTTAAGTGACGCAAAGTAGGAGGTGCAATAAGCTATGAAATACCATTATCATTCCAAAAAAGCAAAGTGAAGAACCCATCGGATTAGGTTCATGAGGAGAAAGCTTGAAACGAATACTATTGATTTGAAGTTAAAGATATAGGCCAAATATATAAAGAAACGCCCAATTTATTAACAGAGCCGACATAGCTTGTGAATTACTGAAATCAGGTTTCAGTTGAAAATTGACTTTTTTATGCTAAATATAAGACTCAAATATGACACTGAATAATCAAAAAGCAAAGTAGATAAAATGAGGGAGCACAGTCACTCACCAATCTCAAATCGTACACTGAGAACGTTTATTTTTTGTCTACAATCCAGGACTCTTTAACTCCCCATTCTTTCAAAATATCTCTTATGAGCCCCTTATGTTCACCTTGGACAACAACACCCCCGTCTTTAGCCACAGCACTAGCCATACATTTGACTTTTAGCACATTACAAAATGCCTCTGTATTCACAAAGAACAGTTCTGTGTTCATAATGCTTGTGATCATCTTCCTACCGCGAAGACGTTGGGTGCTTATTTCAATCACAGGTGGTGGTCCTCTCTTTGGTTTTAATCTGCTCTGGATTAATGGATCTCCTGAATCTTTGTCAGTTGATTTGTATAGACTGTAATATGGTGTGTATTTTTGTTTGATGGTTGTGTATATTTTAGACCGGTGTGTTGGTCCTTTCAATCCTAATGATTGGAGTGGCGTGTCTGGTTCCACTGTTTGACCTTTGATTGATAGTTGGTTCATGTATGTTGACAACTGAGATTGAATTTCTGTTTTTGTGTAGAGATCTGTTGGAGAAAGTGACAGTGCCTCGTAGAATGGAATGGCTTTCTGTGGAGGTTTGTAAAGTAATGTGAGAAGTAATTCAGGTGGTGTTTCAGGACTTTTAGAAACAGCTTTCTTGAATTTTTTGATAGTGTATGGATGGAAATTGGCTACTCGAGGGTCCGATTTGCCTGCCACTGCCACCACAGTCAAGTTATCTTCTTTTCCTTTGAGTTTAATAAGACCATCTTTTTCCATTGCTTTGAGAAACTTGGTTGCCTTACGCCAGGAAGTGCGTTTGAGATTAACAAGGGAGCTGTCACAATCAGGTAGACATTTGAGCACATGCGATTCAATGAATTGAGTGGCCTTTATTGGCACTTCAACAGTGGTTTGTGAAAGTGCATAGAGAAGTGCACGAGAGAAAAACGTGTCGATGTCCAGAGTTGACAGACCGTCTTCTTCAGGCTTTGTTTCGGAAGCGTGCAATTGGTCCAAACTGAGTTTTTCTGCCTTGTCTTCATGTGTGTCCTCTAAGAGTGCTTCATCTTGAGCAGCTTTTTGTGTAACATTGTTAGAAACACAGTCACCGTTTGAAGTACCTTTATTGTCTTCCAAAATGATTTCATTGGATGCAACTTCATTAGTAGTTGGCTGGTCATTATTAGGTTTACTACTGCCCTCGCTTTGAATCGCACTGCTAACTTTATCCCCTCTAAAAGTTAACACATTAACAACTACACCTGTCATGTTCGAATAAACCTCCCATTCCAAGCCATTGACATCCAACATGCACACCCCCACAGCAATGACAGTATCTGGTTGTTTGTAGTCCACAACAGCACAGAGATCACCCACTTTGATCTCAGGCATTTTACCAACACATCCTCTAACCATCAAGTTAGCACCGCCAAGTAATCTCGATACGACATAAGCGTGTGTTTGCACAATAGGAAGATTTGCTTGTTTGGCATACATTGTGCTGGGAACTAGCTGGTCCTCATATTCAAAACACAAGCATTCCTTTGAAGCATTGAAGTAGAGTGTTCCCTTTGCTGTTGGGGTTTTGAAATCGGCCTTTCCAAGTGGTGTTGGAAGAGGTATTGCGGTTTTCTTTTGCAATCTTCGTTGTGTTTTCGAGTTCACCGTCGCCGTAGGGCGCACGTCAACCGTTTTGCTAAACATCTAGGCAATAAAGAGAACAAAACGTAGCTCCTATGAAAATTTGATTTACTGGGCGTTTCAATGAATTTACTTCGAGTCTTACAAATTTTATGGAAAGTGCTGGGCGGCTCGTATAAAATTACTTGGAGACTTTTTTTTATCTGTAAGGAATCCTCTATTTGTTTTGTTTTTTCCCTTCAACAACACAAAAAATCCCGTACTACCTTCTCTTCACACCCATGAAACAAATCCAACTCCTTCATGCAATAAAAGAGGATAATATAACACTTGCTCCCTGTTTAAGTTTGATCACCACACAGCTCAACACACAAACACTGTACGCAATGCGAACAACCGGTGAATTAGTGTATGATTTCGAACTATCTGAACCTATTCGTAGTGTTCTGTGGAAACACGATTCTTCAGTCTTGGGACTTAGCAGTGAGTCAGAATTAAGATTGGTAGACATTTTCACTGGTCAGCTCATTGCTTCGCATAACATCTCATGCTCTGGTGTTTATCTTTGGAACAAATTCCTGGTTCTTTGGTCCAATGGATTGGTGTTTGTATTTGATAACGTTTTTGTCGTTGAATCCGATCTCTTGTGCGGCATGGATGTGAGGAAGCTGGTTAGTACAGATGATGGAGCGTGGGCTCTTGTCTATTCCAATGGCTCATTTGATGCTGTGGATGTGAAACTGGGTTTTGAAGGTATAGGCCAGTATGCTGTCGTACTAGATTTGATGAAGACTCTTAAAGGTGCGTGCGAGGAGATAAAACGAGTCAGGCTGCCGTTTATGGAATACATGGAAAAGATTATGGCATTGTTGGAGGAAGCGGAGCAGAGCGAGGTGGAAAACCACCGCATTCATGTGCATATGGATCGCCCCAGTAGTGCTGAGCATATTACGGGTGGAGTTACGGGGGCTACGGTTGAAATTCCTACGAATGGTTCCGAAGCGCGCAGTGAATTTACTACGGACCCTACGAATGGGCCGAAGGAATTTACTACGGACATAGAAACAAAAGCTACCAAATTTGAGGACGATTCCAGAAACAATCACCAACACCACTATGCATCGCTCTATGATCTCCTGCTTACAGGTAACATAACTGCAGCTACTTCCAAGTGGCTCACAGACTATGTTGGAGACAGAGGTATCAAACGTTGGCAAAAACTTGGACAAACATATTTCGACAATACAACAAGTTGTATTTTCACGCTGCTGATACCGACCTTGACACAGTTATCTAATGAGCTCATACAGTTAAAACTATCAGGATCCGATATTGTGCATTCATTTCTCAAGTCTTGCTATCTATGTATGGTTGAAATCAATGAGTTCAGGGAATCTTTCAGTGAATGTTTAGTGTGGTTGGATAGTGTGTTAAAAGACCTAGCTGGTGACGAAGTCAAAACACCAGTTGATGTCAAACTTGTCCTCAAATTTTTACAACAAAAGGTCGTTAATAGAGATGAGTTTGACGTTATTTGTGCTGAGTTAGATGGATGTTTGTTGAATGAAATGCGGAGAGTTAAGCGAGATGTGGTCACTAATACCTCCGTTGGAGAAAAAATAACTTTGGGGGCTGCTGATGAGGTGGATGCGGTTTGGAGCAACGGTTTACAATGTCTTTTGAGGAGAGGCAATGAAGTGGAAATTCAGTGTAATGGGAATAGTGTGGTTAAGTCTTGGGACAATATCATCAAGGCCTCTTTTGGAAAAAAAGGGACGGTTGTGGTTTGTTGTAAAAACACAGTAGTTGTTTGTGACACGGAGCTTAATGTATTTAGGGAGATTCCAACGGAGAGTGAACTAACTGCGTTTGATGCTCTCAAATGGGAGTCGATGGAAGTTGGTAAGAAGGAGCTAGAAATAGAAGTGGGTGTTGCAGTGGTTAAAGGTGGCAAGAGGGTAGCGATCATTTAAAAAATGGCTACAGTGCTGAGAGAAGTATCAATTAGGGTAAATGGACCAATATGATGTTGAATTACGATAATATACAAAATCGTGTCGTGTCGGCTTGCAATTCAATTACAAGTTTTCAAAACCAACAACTATCAATGACTAATGTTTTTGAAACTGAAATCTAATCAATTATACCCATCACTACTCACTACACGTTTTCACACTCACTCTCCTGTTTTATTCTTTGCTTATAGTTTTATATCATTAGTTGGCATTAAAGTACTTCTTTCTTAAACAAAAAAGAACCAACTCAATTTTGAAGCACACCTCAGCAAAGAAATAAATTATTCAATTTGCTTTTCGCAGACGGAACCATCTTTCGGAGTTTTCTAAACATCTTTCTCATGTCTTTCATTGCTGAGCATATTTTGTTTTTTGTGTTTTGATTTCCCAATTAGTTAACGCATCACAATTACATTCTTTTTTTAAAGAATTGCTAAAAAATGCTAAGACGAACATCAAGTACCCATTCAACGCAAGCATCTCAGATTGATGCAAATAAGGAAAACACACAGACAAAGTCCAAACCAATTCTAGCTCCTAAAAGACAAATATTGGCCCCTAAAAGCACAAATTTGCAAAGATCCAATACATTAAGTAATATCAATCATAGAGTCAACAAAGTCCTTCGTAGGACAACTTCTCTTGCTCCTACTATACCAATTGCTCCTAAGGAAAACACTAAGGGGAATATTTTCAATCCCAATACACACACAGGCAAGCTGATTTCACGTACAGATATACCTGATGATGATTTGGATTTAGATGGTGAGCCTGAATTCACGTTTGATTCCGACCAGCCCTCGGGGTACGGCGTCATTGCTAGCAAAATGGGCTTGGTTGGGGTTGTTGATGAGGACGACGACGAAATTGAACTTGTGGCACAGAAAGATTTGCCAGAGATTGAACCGGAAGTTAAGTTCACTAAGGACGTCCTGGAGGCATTGTGGGAGAACAAGAATTTTGAGGTCCATTTGGACGATTTGGATCTAGATTTAAAGGTGAAGGATGCAAATACCGATTCTTTGGATGTCAAAGGCGTTGATTTGGATGAAGAGCTGGAATTGGAGTTCAGTGATGAGGATGAAGGGGAAAGACTAAAATCAATTATAAAGTTCTATGAATAAATTATCGAATCGTTCAAAGTGTGATTTGATTGGCAATAAGTTACTTCTCATCTGGTCACTCAAAGTACTTATATCCATGAAACTGCAATCCACTACCACTGCCAAAGATTTTATTTTATACATATCATTGAACAACAACTATCAAAGGTGCTTTCTGGTGATATATACACAAATTTTATCATTGCGTTCCCTTCTACGCTACACTGTACAGCTAAAATTTTGCATTCCATTGGACCACATATGGTATAGTGAAACACTTGTTCAAAACACCCAGAGTGAGTAAAGAATTATATGACAACGCATATTACAGGTATCACCTTTTGACTTTCGACAGGTCATTTTTGACGATGTTGATCACGTTTTATGTGTTTTAAGGTTTAATTTATTTTATATGCAACTTTTATACCAACCAATATGTATTCATGCTACTTTTGACGATTTCTTTGCCTTTGGCTTGTTATGTGTGCTTTTTTAAAGTACAGTTGGGATGATTCTTAATTTATTATTTATATTTGACTTACTCTAGTTTTGGATTTAGTTTATTACTTTCAACTCGCATATATCATTTCCATTCTAGTTAACCTCTGTAGATTTTTGCCTAGAGTACTATATACCAATGACTGAAAATTCCGCTATTGATCTGTTTTCTTGTTCATTGCTGTTCTATTTACAAGCTCACCATCCTAACCAACCGAACCAAGACACATTCTTCTTCTCCGTGCCTAGTTTCACCTCGGCGTCCACGTTAAACGAATTGAACTCCCTTGGCAACTCTTCTCTATTTCTAATCTCAAACTCAGCGTACGACGTCTCTCTGCCGTCATCACCTGAGCGCTCTAATTTCTCTCCTAACACATTCTTCAATACTTCAACGTCACTCCTCTCAACGATCCAATTGTTCTTTGGGAACTCTATTTCAATACCAACAATCAAATCACCAAAACCAGAACCCCCCACTTTAGGCATACCTTCGTTCTTAATCACAATGGAATCATTAGGAGAAACAACCCTACCAACAGGAACATTCAATGAAATCCATCTCCCATCTAACGATTTAATAAACTGATGTCTAACAAACCCAGTCAAAGCCTCAAGAAGAGAAATCTTTGTTTTCACATACAAATCATCGCCATGTCTTTCTAATCCCATACATTCGGAATCTGCTTCATATGCCAAAACCACATCCCCGGGCATCATATCTGCGTGTTGATGAGATTGGCGAGGTAAAACAATCTTCCCAACGCATGGCATTCCTGGTTTCAAAATGAACTCAAAACAAACTGATTGATTCTTGGTTCCTTCTCCTAAACAAGTCTTACATTTATCTTGATACCTTATATTTATTCCCTTACCTTTACAATGGGTACAAGGGATTTCCTCAACATACAATGATAAACCATGAGTAAAAGCTCTTTTGATTTTACCAACACCATTACAATGTGTACAAACAGGTGGTGTAGCCTTTCGACGGAGTCCTTTCCCTGAGCAACGTTCACAAATGATTCTCTTAATCACATTCTCCTTAATAACTTTCCCTAAGTAAAGATCAACAAGAGACACATGAGCACGTATGTTGATATCTTCAGTGTAAATCGGTTGGGTCTTAGGTTCGAACCCTGAGTGGCCCCCCGAACCAAAGAACTCATTAAAGTCATTAGGAGAGAAATTGGCACCCGAATTAGCGGAGAAAAAGTCATTGAAATCGTTGTAAGAATGAGCGTTGCCTCTAGGACCTTCAGCTCCATAAAGATCATAAGATGCACGTTTTTCTTCGTCCATTAGCACTTCATAAGCTTGTGTCATTTCTTTAAACAGTTCGGCGCTGGATTCGCGAGTTTCCGCACTCGCTTTGTCTGGATGATGTTTGAGTGCAAGCTTCCGATACGCCTTGCGGATTTCCGTGCTGGAAGCACTACTGGAAACGCCTAGAACTTCGTAATAGTCCATCTGTGGAAAGAAAAGTGAAAGAAAGGTTTGATAATTTTCTCACGTGACTTGAGTGAGATCAAATATCAAAAAAAGAGAAGAGATGCTGAGGCTGTTAGAGTTAAGTGTAACTTTAC
Source organism: Saturnispora bothae (assembly GCA_030462855.1). NCBI lineage: Eukaryota > Fungi > Ascomycota > Pichiomycetes > Pichiales > Pichiaceae > Saturnispora > Saturnispora bothae. Next base: position 136,712 of record JAKVQQ010000014.1, on the reverse strand, counting down.
TTGGTTTTATATGAGTTTATGAGGTTTACCTGTTATTTTGGTGATTAGTGAGGGTGGAGCCTGTCAACAAACTCAAAATGATAGCTCACTCTAACTTATGAAAGACCTGGTGGAAGATTGATTATGAACCCTCTACCATGCATGCAGTCTTGTGAGTTTAACTTAATCACATTCTTACTTATATTTAGCTAATCGTTGAATAAAAACAACATTTAGAATGCACCATTACACAACTTAAAAAGTTCACTAGCATAGGCTAGGATACGCTAGGCTATTCTTAGGCCACACACCTCGCCAACGCTAAGTGCTCAGTGATTAACGAAGAAACCCTTTTCTACCCTTGTTAGGTTGTGCACCGGTGCCAATGTTCGAACTAGGAATAGAAGCTTTTGATTCCAATTCCCTTTTCTTGTCTTCCAACATCTTGATCTGCTTCAATAACTTATCTCTCATTTCCTTGTGCTTAGTGAACAAGTCAGCTTCAGTTTCTTGTAATTTCTTCTCTTCTCTAGCAACTTTTTGTTGGAAAATTTGTTTCATTTGTGTCTCCAGATGTGAAAGCTTTGTTTCATGCAATTGTTTTTCTTCTTCTTGTTTTAAAACAGGATCGAATTCCTTGAAAACATTATCATCTTGTTCAACGCCCATCTTGATCAACTTTTCTGTTCTATAAGTTTCGTAAATGATCTTATTGGTTGTTTCTTTCAATTCTTCCATGAAATTCCTAACTAGTAACTGTCTTAATTTAATGAAATCACAATGTGATTCATTGTCAACTTCAATAATCCCCCAAGGGTATTTTCTAGCTCTGACTAGTCTATTATCTTCGGTCTCAACAAATTCGGTTGATCCAACAACAGCATATGGTAATTTAGATAAAATTTCGTTATTCACTAATTTTGTTTCATCGTCATCATTTTCATAGCTTGGTGGTGTAAAGATTTTAATACTTTGGTTAGTAATATCATCCAAGATTCTCTTTTTGAACTCTTCAACTTCCTTTTCTGTCAAAGTATCCGATTTAGCAATAACAGGAATCAAATTAACCTTCTTGTCAATTGATTTCATGAAATTGATATCCAATGGTTTGAGAGAATGACCAGTAGGTTCAATGAAATACAAAAGAGCGTGAACTCTATTGTCGACAATGGTAGATCTATTGATTTTAGTTTCGTATTCCAAGTAGGAATCGAATCTTTGATTGATTTCATCAACAATTGGGGTCCAGATGTCACTATTATCAATATCTTGGCCAAAGTTTCTAGTTAAAAGAATGGTTAAGTTCAATTTGATGTTGTTTTCTTCAATTTCGTCAACAAATGTATCAATCTTTAAGCTTGGAACCTCATCTTCACTCAGGATAGGGCCGGAATTGTCTGGCTTAATGAGATCATTTTTATTAAAAAGAGTGTTGATAAATGTGGCCTTACCGAGACCCTTTTCACCAACAACCATGAGGTTAAAGTTGAATCCTCTTCTGATGGATTTTCTATGCCATTGTTTAGGCAAATTGGCAAAGCCAACATAAGAATCCAACTTACGCTTGATGATCCCGATCGTAGGATCAGCAATTGTTGCGGAGGGCATTTCGTTGACTAAAACAGAGTCTTCAAAGCAATGTTAGTATTCTGCAAAAAGAGTGGCGTAGTTTTTCCGTGTTCACGTACCGTTAGGTGATTCCATTTGGCGTCTTTAGATGAAGAAAAGGGGCAAATGGAATGGGCGAAAAAGCAAAACAAGTTTAGTTTTCGCGTTTTAGAGATGGTGAGTGTTGAAAGATTGAGAGCAAAAAATAGAGGTTTGATTGGGTTTATTTTGAATCTAACAACGTATTGACGTGTAAAATATGTACTGGATCTGTTTGGGAAAGTAATGGGATCAAAAGGACCAAAATTGAGCTAGTTATTTTGAAAATTGTGATTGTATAACTGCATTTTACATTGTAACTTAATTTTACGCGGCCTAGAGCCACGCAAAGTATTTCAATTAGAGTTTCCAGCTTATTGCTATTGTTACTAACAACTCTATGTTGTTATTAACGCGTTTTTGGCGCTCCTAAGACCACAGATTTGCTCAATCTAACTTTGCACATTATACGTCTATGCTAAGTATGTTAAATTGAGTATATGCATGCTCCGATGGTTTCAAGCTGTTAGGCTACAAAACACAAATGTTATTACTCTTTGTTGCACTAGTAATTTCTCTTTTATCAACAAATTAAAGATTATATAAACGTAGAAACACTAAAGAGCTTTTGCTGCAGCCTCTTCTGCCGCTTTCTTCTCTGATACCTTCTTTCTAAGCTGTGCAACCTCTCCAATTGCTAATACAGCCTTGATCCCTCTGATCAGGACGTCAAAAACATAGCCAATGATCGTCGTCCACATAAAAAGGCCCAAGGCCCCATTAGACTTCAACAAAAGCTTGTTAAGCACCGAAGGCAACACTTCCTGACTCACAAAGACAACGTCACTGTTACCGCCAATGAATTTGATCAAATAGTAAGCGATTTGCACAATTAATTGGACATTCATCATACTCCAAATGGCAGAAGATTGCACAGATTGGGCCGCCAAGTTGGCTTTGAGTGATTTAATTTTATCGTCTAGCGCGTCCAGCTTTCTATTAGCCTTGGTCCACTTGGCGTACTGGTCTTGAGGTGATAGGCTCTCTCTTTGAGTGAAAACAATGTTTCTTTCGGCTAAAAGCGCATCTAATTCAGGTGAAATGGCTGCTTTTGAGCCGGAACTTTTCCAATTCCATTTCTTCAAATCCACATGTGTCGTTATCACACAAAGTAGAGGCACGAGGATTGTCCAAATGGCCATTTAGTACGATGTTCTTGAAAAACAAAGAGTGATTGAGTTTTGAAGCGGAAAAAAATCAATTTCTTGTTTCCAACGCTACAACTTTTCTTTACAAAAAATCCACAATTATTGCACCAATATGAGCGGTTATGACAGTTCTGATGATGAACAGGGGATTTGGATTTCTAGCTTTGTTTCTGGTTATGGAAGAGAGTTTTTTTGCGAAGTCCCACACGATTTTATTGAGGATGATTTCAATTTGACTGGCTTGGCCTCAATGGTTCCCCAATATAGAGAGGCCTTAGATGTCATTTTAGACATTGACGAGAGCCAGGATGCTCTCCTAACTCAGGCGGCTGAGGTTCTTTACGGACTCATTCATGCCCGATTTATTATCACCAAACAAGGGCTTCATTGTATGGCTGATAAATTCGAGCAAAACGTCTTTGGCGCATGTCCTAGACATCTCTGCCATGGATTCCACATGCTTCCTATTGGTAGAGTTGATGTCATTGGGGTGGAAACCGTTAGATTGTACTGTGCCAATTGTAATGACATTTATTTGCCAGGTAGTTCAAAGTACGTCAACTTGGATGGCGCCTTCTTTGGGTCCAGTTTTGCTGGTCTGTTTGTCAAAATGTTTCCAGAGGTGGGTAATCAATGTGTGAAGGAGGGTAGCGCATTTGGTTTGAAATTGTTTGGCTTCAGATTGAATGATAGAGCTGTTGCTGGCCAGAGGATGAAATGGTTGAGAGACTATCCGGAACAGAGCGCTGAGAAACGTTCCAAGCGCTAGCGTGGGATTTCAGGGTCCTCATGCTGCACTTTAGGTCAATTTCTTGTACAAGAGCCATCTAAATGGTGTGTATCGGTTACGGCGTTCACAAGTTTGCGTGCTAGACTTGTGGAACTGACTTTAGAACGTGCATAGGGGCCCTTCAAGCAACAAAATGTGCTTGGATATCCTTATTTGCGACCCTCAGGCCCGAAATCTGGCCCACTGCTAGCTAGTGGACATCAGATGTGTAAAATACGAGCTTATCACAAGTCAATGGACGTGATAAAATGATTCAAGACGCACAAACTACCTCCAATGTATCTTGATGCGTTGTTACAGCTCTATTCACTACTTATTACATGTATAGATTAAAGCAAAATACGAAAACAATGGCTAGTGACCACTAGATGTGGAAAATATGAGTTTATCACGAGTCAATGGACGTAATAGAATGATTCACCACACACGAAATTCCTCAAATGTATCTTGATGCGTTGTTACAGCTCTAATTGCCTCCTGTATTTACAAAAATACGAAAACGATAGCTAGTGACCACGATATGTGGGAAATATGAGCTTATAGCTACTTTATGGGCCTACTACAACGCCACAAAATACATATCAGTTGCCTTCTGGCATTACTTACCTCCTATTACATGTATAGACTAAACAAAAATACAAAAACGATACTTCAGATACTCAATATCTGCGTCGTGGGCTGTTGCGCTAGTTGATGAAGTGTGCACTAACAAATGCCAATACTATGCTTGCAAAAACGTACTCACCCACGCTGGATCTCAGTCTCAACCCCACGGTCAACACAAACTGGCCTACACAGAGAGAAAAAGCGCCTAAAAACGCGTTAAAAGGGTAGCTGCCGCCCACCAAAGCAAACCCCATCATTACCATGCCCACAACCATCAAAAACACAAGATATGAGTCCAAAAGAACGAGATACTGACTGGAAAATGGGGCCTTTATTTGCATAGTAGAAGAATAATCGCCATGAAGCTAGAATTTCTCATTTCGTATTGTACTATGTGTTTTACTCAGATACTATGGAAAAGGTGCAAATCGACGGTAGAGAGTTGATTCATGCACAGGCGAAGGTTCAGAACAGTAAATTTGGACCCTCACAAAGACTGATACCGCCGTTGAACTTTTCACCCGTTGAAACCAACATTTACCGTTCCGGTGTGCCTTTACCCTTCAACCACACGTTTCTCAGGTCTCTCAAGTTGAAAACAATCATTTGGTTGGCACTGGAAGACCCACCTGACTCGCTCATCAGGTTTGCCAACGACGAGGGCGTGGATTTGCGAGCCATTTCCACGCCAGACTCGAATGAGATGATTCACAACCTCACCATTCTCGAGGGATTGCGGATTCTGCTGAACCGGAGTCTTCATTCTGTGCTAGTGTGTTGTGGTATGGGTGGTCACCGCACAGGTGCGTTGATAGGCTGTTTCAGAAAGCTTCAGGGCTGGAATTTGGCCAGTGTTTCTGAAGAGTATAGACGGTTTACAAACAACAGAGGTGCGAGCAGACTGCTTGTGGAGTTAGTGGTGGAGCAGTTTGACGTGGAAAGTGTGACTTTGAATGCTCCATGAACGTCACAAGATGTTTCTACTGCTAGCAAGTGGATCAAGATCTGATGTGTTGGAGAGATAGTTAGGCTTTTTTCAAAGTGTTAATTGCAATAGCGATGAGCGATGTATATGTTGGCATTGTGCTCTTTCAATGATGCTGTTTTCATTCCAGTGTTTTTACTGTGTAATATTACATACATGGTTTATATGAATATAAAGACGTTTAGCGGCGTAGATAGCTGTTATAGAGCAGTTCAAACGTGCATATGTTGACATTGTGTTTTTTTCGAATATTATATGCCCTTTTCACGATTGTATTTCCACTGTGTGTTACTAAATACATATCTATACATGGTTTATATAAAGGGAAAGACATTTTCAGGCGTCGATCGCTGTTATTCGACAATTTTGATGTGTCTATGTCAGTCTCGACCTCTTAATCACACTCTATGCCGTTTTCACAGCCCCATTCCCACTGTGTGTCACTATATACATATATATACATGGTTTATAAAAATAGAGAGACATTTAGCAACATGGATGGCACATATTTAGCAATCCATCCATTCCTAATTAATCATATCATACTATATCATGTTCACAAGCACTCTGATGCTCTCGCAAGAGCCATTATGGCATTATTAACCGCCTCTATAGCCACACAGAGGTGAAATCAACGCGTATATCGTCCATAAATGGCATATTTTTGCATGAAAACACGGCTAAACAACCCACCATACGCCCCCTACCTCTAACTCAATTGTCACGTTGGTTGAACCGCTCCTTAGCCTCGTTAATCACCGCCAACTGTCTTCTACGGGTAAAATTGCACTGTTCCCAACCGAAAATAGAGCCTAGTAGAAACCCACCAACCGCAAAGTTGGCTGCCCTCCGCACGTTTGCATGAAACACCAATGTCACCGTTCCAAACACAAATAGACACGAAAAGCCAGACAATCCTGCGTCTCTAAAACACGGTATTTCCACCAAATTGGCCGGATGAAAATCGCTGAAACGCACAGACCGTAAAGCTTCACCCACGCCAGAGCTCTGGCCCGCTGGCGAAGCCGTGGAATCGCTCCTTTCGCCCGATTTCGACCCTTCCATGATCGCCAGTACACGAAATAAAATTACTGAGATCTCGAAAAATCTAATCTCCATACAGAACACACCCTCTTCACTATAAAACCCCGGCTCAATCCCCTCTACGCTTCGTCTATGGACATTCCCATCACCAACAGACGTCTTTCGATGGCAAAATTGTCATCTACGCCACAATCAATTTCTAGGCTCGCTCAGTACGGTGCAGCCGCCGCAGAACAGTCTATCTCTTCCTCCCCTGCGTCTTCATCCTATGATCAGGCGTTAGCTAAGCATTTACCGACGGAAGACGCCGATAGTGCGCTCAAGCTTCCTTCTGGGGACATCACTCGCGAGTTATACCCGCATCCAGTGCTTCTACGGTCTAAATCACTCGAGGAACGCAGACCATCCATGGCTTCTTCTATGAGAATGCCTGGTGGATTCAGGAGAGAGTTTCAAAAGAGAAAACATGGGTGGAAAATGGAGACTGCAGGAGCATTCACCAGTAACTTTCTTGAGTTCTTAACGGTCTACGGACATTTTGCAGGTGAAGATCTTGAAGATGAAGATTATCTTGCCTGTGATCTAGACCCTATTGATAAGCTTGGAAACGAAGAATCACCGCTGCTGGAAGGCTCCCACGCTGTTCCAAACGAAAGAAAGTCATCTTCCATCAAGGCCTTTTTCTTACTTCTCAAAGCCTTTGTTGGTACAGGTGTTCTCTTCCTTCCAAAGGCTTTTTCCAATGGGGGTCTGCTATTTGCTATTGGAATGCTTCTTTTCTTCTCCATCCTCTCATACTACTGCTACTATATTCTTGCTAAGACCACGCTTCTCACTGGATTCTCCTCCTTTGTCGATTTAGGTGACAAACTCTACGGCAGAACAATGAAATATTTGATCTTGTTCTCCATTGTGATTTCCCAGCTTGGTTTCGTGGCTGCATATGCAATCTTCACAGCAGAAAATCTCAAGGCCTTCTTGATCAATACTATTGGCATCAGACTCCCAATTTGGTCAATTGTCGCCTTGGAGTCCCTCTTTCTTGTTCCGCTGTCCTTCATTAGAAACTTGACAAAACTTTCACTGGCTGCACTCGTTGCTAATGTCTTCATTTTGGCAGGGATTTTCACCATTGTTGTTTACACTTCCCTAGACTTGGCTAAGACCGGTGTGCAACCAATCACAAACTTCAATTCCTCTAATTGGTCCCTCTTTATTGGTGTGGCAATCTTTGCATTTGAAGGCATTGGTTTGATTGTTCCAATTCAGCAGTCCATGAGACATCCAGAAAACTTTCCTAAGGTTCTTGCTGCAGTGATCTTCACGTGTGTCTCACTTTTTATTGGTGTGGGAACACTCGGCTATGTTACTTATGGTTCAGACGTCAAGTCTATGATCATAATGAACCTACCTCAAGACTCTATTCCTGTCATTAGCATCCAGCTCTTCTACGCGTTGGCAATTCTGTTGTCCATTCCATTGCAATTGTTACCAGCAATCAAGATCTTGGAATCCAGAATTTTCTGTAATATGCCTTCAGGTAGTATTGACTGGAAAACAAAATGGGTTAAGAACTTGACTCGTATGGTTATTACATTGTTTACTTGTTTCATTGCATGGTTGGGAAGTGATAATTTGGATTTCTTTGTTTCACTTGTTGGATGTGCAGCATGCGTTCCTTTAGTTTACATGTACCCACCTATGTTACATGCAAAAGTTGTTTCTGCAATGAAAGAAGCAAAGAAGGCATTTGGTTCTCAGCCAATAGTCATGGAATCTTCAGAAGAAGCTATTGAAAGCGGTGATAGCATTGGTGGTACTGGCTCCATCAAATCATCAGTGCAAACAGTGCAAACAGTGGCTCTTTTCGACACAAACATCCGTGTGGATAATTATAATGATAAGGGCACTTTGTGGTATTTGGTTGCAGATTGGTTTATGGTCATCTTAGGTGGGGTGGCGACAGTTTATACCACGTTAGATTTGTTGATGGGGTGATTTGTATTCTTTCTTAGGTTTTTAGGGTTAATATTCAGATTTTGCGCAAGGCAATGAGTGGAGCTAATCTTTTAGTGTAAATTACTGGAGTTATGGTATTTAATATTATAGCGGTGGCATTTAAATAATTATTCTCCCATATACCACGCTCGGGATATTTCAAAGTCACTTGGTTTATATTATGATTCATTAAAATCAACAATTGTGAGTGGTATCATGCTTAAAAACATGTCCTTGTTGATTTGAACATATTTTAAATCACTGTTACAGTACACAGAAGGTAATTTACTTCCTGGCATAAAATAGAAATCAAACACTTTCAACCAAACACATACCAAATACAGAATATAAAATGTCAATATTTAATACTGCGTGAGTCCTGATTTGCTGCTCTCTGTACTCTTAAACTTCTTCGCATATTATGCGAAACAGCATTTTTTCAAACAACTCCGATCTCTCAATCAACACTCAAACAGATACATCAATTCAATCACATGATATTTCACTTTTATCTGATCTTCAAATAGAGCGTTTTCTTTCTACACTGGTACTAAACAAGGCAAAAAACTATCCAGAGCACATCAATCATATCTTAACCAACTGCAAAATAAGTTACACATACAATGATAAATTTATTCTTGATTTTACCTCTGGGGGCAGTTTAACCTATGGTTCAAACACCACTATGTATGACATACTTAGTTATTCTCTAACAAACAATGACTTAAGTACAGCATGTGTTTATTTCAAATCACCTGTTCAGTCATTCAAGTCGTTGAATAGAATTCTGCAATTTGTCTCTACGTGGACCAACGCTACTTTGGAATACAGTGTTGAAAAGTTCTTTGGTTGTAGCGTGCTGCCTGATCCTCTCAGACGTTTATTTTTGTCCAAAATTTCTATTATTCATTTGACTCTTGATTCAATCAATACTTTTGAACATGTTTACTCAACATATCCTATGGATCAACTAAATACTGTTCATTTCACTAGTTTAGGTCTTCATCATGGAAAAATCAGTCTCTTGGACTCATTAAGCGTCAAACGAGTTGTATATCATTTGGAAATCAATTGGGATCAGTGTCTTGTTTTAAATCATAATGCCGAATACAGAACGCTGAAGCCAGTATATCACTCACGGCCAACTGGTACTTGTTTTACAGACTTGGACAATTTGGACCAGATTCGTCTCATAAGTAATGGCAAATTTGAATTCGTCTGTGTTGATAAAATAAGTGGGTATAGTGACTGGCTTGTTAATCGTCAAACACATAAGTTAGAAGCTGACTTAACCAATTTGTTGAATTCAGATTGTCTCAAATGGTTTGATGCTAAAGTTGTTCATTTGACTGCAAAAGAATGTCAAGTAAAAGAAGCTATGAGTAGGATCAATTGGCATTCGGTTACAACACTGGTTTTGAAAGTGGATAAAGTGGATTTGAACAGTTTAGTATTTCCAAAAACTTTGGAGAAACTTGAATTAACCTGTTTAGAGTTTACTGGTGACAAGTATCTTCCATGCACTCTTAAACATTTTACTGTTAACTCTCCATATGCTGCTGAGCTATTGTGTGCATTACATTGGGATCGATCACGTGTTCAGTACATTCATTTGGAGAATTGTGGAACACAATGCAATGTAGGTGACTTCCCTGTGTCTTTGAGATGGTTAAGTGTTTTAGCAGAAGGTAAAGTTGTTTTTCATGTTAAGTCGACATATGGTGGCCTTTACTTTAAAAGTAACAGTGATGTTTTTGAAACCTCTTTGGAGAATAAAAAAATAGAGGTTCTTGTGGGAAGTAGAAGTACTAAGGAAAAGACCAGCAGTAAGAAAAAAGTCTGGATTAAATTCTTTGGTTTATAGTAGTTATACAATGTTTAAAATGATATTCAAAAAAGTTATAACAAGTGCGTTACATTGTATTGTCATATCATCCATTCATTGTATGTGCTACTTTGAAAAGTGTTTATTGGACCGAACCTACTTCCAATGAGGCAGACATTTATCAAATATAGTTTTTGAAATGTGGATTCTTTGCACATTTTATGTTGAGGTTTAGTAACGTCTGGAAGTTCACGTCATGCAACCATCCATTAGTATAATTAAATACTATATGTGCATACGCATAAAAAACAGGTGAAAATCAGTCCAATCGGGCTGACTAGAGATAGCAATAAATTATGCTTAAAACCTGTTTTGAAAAGCAGGTGAAAATGAGACGAGTTTGAGGATGTGGCTATATCATTGTATTGATGCATGAGACACTTATAATTGATTCTACCACATTCGAAGTTTCCATTCACTTCATTGCATTTCAATTAAAATTCATCAAGTTACTGCTATCAGAACAAAGCAAAGAATCAAGAGCAAAATCGCCAACATAACAAAACACCATTTTCCCTTTTTCCTTTGATACTCGTCAGCTTTGTTTAATTCCCCCATAGCCAAATGGGTTTCCATGGCGTAATTTCCCACATTTTGTTCAATGGAGCCGATTTGCTCCCCTTGTTGGGTGACTATTGAGTCTAAAGTTTTGAAAATCTGGTCAATGTCTTGAACGCCCTGCTGGATGTTCGTTATCGCGTTAGATCGTTCTGTAACAAGCTCATTATGGTACTCTAGTTCAGATGTTGAGGTCGTATTTTGGGGGACTTGGACTTGTGTCTGTGCTGGGCTTGGAAGCTGGGCTTCTAAGTCCACATCTTGTGTGTATCTTTGAAAGTGAGGGGTTTCAAGCAAGGCCGATCGTTCTGACAACAAGTTATCATCTAGTTCACTTTTAATTCTACTGAATTCGGACTTCAATTGAGCAAAAGTGGAGCGTAATTTGGCCAACTTGTACTCTTCTTCGCGTGACACAACTGTGGCCGCTTTGAGACTCGTTTCTAGTCCTTTTTTCACCTGTTCTGCTGTTTCCAATTGGGTGTTATCATGTTTCAAAGTCTGAATCAAGTGTGTAAAGGTTAAAATATCGTCGTTGAGTGCGGAAAAAACAGTAGATGCGGGGGCAACGGTTGTTTGGACCGTTGTCTTTGGTTTACAATTTGCAAAAGACATCTCCAGACCCGTCAAATGAAGAAGTTTCCACTGGTAATTTCAGATGTCTGGCTTTTTTGTATGCGAGTTTCCTAATACGGAAAAGTGCTCAGCACGAGACCCCCCGGATTATCTTAAATCATTATACTAAATAGCAATTACACACTTCATATTGAACATAAACAAAACATCTTCACTGAAGCACGCATCTAAAATTACACATTTTCCTCTGAAAGCTCTGTGGCGTACCCCGGCAATGGGAATGGCTTGATAACAAAGTATGAGTTGGTGTTATCAGCCAAACCAGCCAACATGTTATAGAAGCCTAAAAGGGCGGCCCAGATACAGAAAAAACCACCGGCCTTGTACATTGCCACGCTTCCTGTGAAGGTGGCAATGGTCAAAAGGAGGATGAAGAGCCAGATGAAAAACATGAGTGAGGTCAATGGAAGTGTGGACTTCAAAGTGCATAACCAGAGAGCAAAGGAAAAGAGACACCACGGGAGGAAATAGAACCCCACAACCTGGTTATACTCAGAAACAGTTGGATAGGCCTCGCTGATGGCCCCGACATTCATTAATAAAAACGAATAGGACGACCAGAACCCCCCAAACATCAAGAAAGTGCATGCTGCCCAGGTGTTACCAATAATGAAGCAGAGAATGCCCACTATCAACTCTACCAAGCCGGAGGTGGTCAAAAAAGCCACAAGAAGCACGTTAGAGTGTGTCACACTTCTAGCACGCATTGTCACAAAGCCTAGCGACATGGCCGAAGCTGAAAAGGCCGCCAATCCGGCTGGAACCGGATTGGCATAATCACGTAGTTCACTTGTCTTTTCTCTCGCACCCACTTCTAACGCACCACCAAATGCTGTCACAAACTCCTTCTTTGGAATTATTTGATCGTTGATGTAGATGTTGTCTCTATCATGTCTGAATGAGGTGTTGGTTTGAGTCTTGGTAGCCATGGCTCCAGTGGAAGATAGATGTTCCGGAGCTGAATTCTGTTTTTCTAAATCGTAGGTTGACATGCTCTGGCTTTATATAGCAGGCTGTAACTCCACTTTGTGGTGCGATCGCCCAGCTTTTATACCTTTTGGGTGTCCCCGCCTTTGGCATATCAAGTCATCACTCATGAGCAAGTTAGCTGGAGGACGCTAGCGAACGGCCGAAAAGCGTAAACGGGTCTTTAAATATACGAAAAAACAGATGTGTGTAGTGAAAGCCAAAAGCGTCTTTTCCGAACTCTCTAGAGCCCTTTGTTTGATTTTCAAGAGAATATAAACCCGTTTCTTGGCTTTCACCCCCTCTTTTGAAAAAAATATAATCATAAGTGTGGCGCAGGCAACGTGGCGCATGCGGGTTACGTAATCCTAAGCTTTTTTCATTTTTCGAGGCACAAAGGCAAAGGCGCTTGTCTGGCGATGGGTCGTTTAAGAACGCGTTTGCGGCTGTTTTGGCGTCGTTGGTGGCTTAAAGCACCGGTGGGCGTGACGGCATTTCTGGCGTTGTGTTTTGTTGCAGCTTTTTGGCTTCTCGTCCGTTTTCTAGGACCCGTATCTCACACCTCAGTCTCCAACTACTCGTACAGGCCGAATTTCGTCTGGGAACCGCGCAATAAGCCTCAGGACCACATTCTTCACTACAACTTAGACCTGGTGGACGTTTCTAGTCCTCGTGTGTTGCTTTTGACTCCAATGGCGAACTTCAAAAGCGACTATTGGCACAATGTTCTCGCATTGACGTTTGAAAAAGAACACATGGACCTCGGATTCATTGTTCCAAGAACTAAGGAGGGCGATATTGTCCTCCGGGAATTGGAACATGCGATCCGAAACGCTCCAGAGAGCGCAAAGTACAATAAAATCACCATTTTGAGACAGGACGAAGATTCCTTGGCATCACAAAAGGAGTCTACAAGACATGCCTTCAAGCACCAGAAGCTCCGTCGTGGATTGATGGCACAGGCGCGCAATTCTCTCTTGTCCACAACTCTGGCACCTTATATCACCAACGTTCTCTGGCTAGACGCAGATATAATCGAAACGCCTCGTACACTCATTGAGGACATGATTGAAATGGACAAGCCGGTGCTTGCAGCCAACTGTTTTCAACGTTTCTACGATAAAGTGCGCGAAGCGACTTCGTTCCGTCCCTATGATTTCAACAACTGGGCCGAATCAGACGAAGGCTTGAGATTGGCTTCCACAATGGCACAAGATGAGGTCCTTCTAGAAGGATACGCAGAACAACCAACCTACCGTGCACTCATGGCCCATTTCTATGTCCCCCATGGCAGTAAAGACTCGCTCGTAGAGCTAGACGGTGTAGGAGGCACCTGTCTAATGGTGCAAGCCAATGTTCACAGAGATGGGGCCAATTTCCCAACTTTCCCCTTCTACAACTTGATAGAAACCGAAGGTTTTGCAAAGATGGCAAAGAGGTTGGGCTACGGCGTCTTTGGAATGGTCAATTATCAAGTGTTTCATAGTGATGGCTAGATTAAAGTGTGGATCCGGTCACGTGACGTCACGTGACCGTGTTTCCTTTCTTTAAATTTTTGGCTCCACTGTTTCTTATCTTTTAATTAGCTCTGTAATAACCTCTCCTCTTTTGTAATGAAGGACGACAACGAGATCATTAAAGTTTTAAAAAGCAGCGACTTGACACCGAGCGAGAAGGTTAGTGCCATTTCAGAAATGAACAACAAGCAACAAAATAAGAGTATGGCACATACATATCCCGAACTTTAAAACACATACTAACTAATTGTAGATCTAAACCATGTTCCTTGCAAGTTTTATAAGCTTGGGTCATGTCAGGCAGGAAATTCGTGTCCTTTTTCGCATGAAGAAGTTTCTAAAGAAACACCACTTTGCAAGTACTTCATGAGGGGAAATTGCAAATTTGGAATCAAATGTGCTTTGCTACATGTTTTACAAGATGGCAGTAGAGTCAATGGCAAACAACCAAGGGTGAAGGAAAAAGAAAAGGAAAAGAGCATGTCTTTTGGCTCCATCTGGTCTACTTCTCCTGTCCAATCATTCAATGTATCTTTGAGTGATACATGGGGTAATACGAACACAGCGGTTCTAGATTCGGATGAGGGTGAGAACGATGATGATGATGATCTTCTTCTTGTTCCAGCATTACTCAATGATTTATTGACTCCGCAACAGTTGACTCGCCGGAGATCATCTCAGAGCAAGTACGAGAAAATGTTCAAGAGTCCGCCAGTTAGCAGTGAAACAAATTCATATGGCGTGATCGTGGAGAGTGATGATACCCAGTTTTTTATTGACTAAATGCTAGTTTTAGGCATTGAGAAGCGCTTGGAAGGAGTTTCCAGCGAGTGATTAAAAATGTGCTTAGCATCGTGCTTAGCAAAATAGTAGAAACCAGTATGAAAGGCATGGACCAAGTGATTCCGAGTAAAGTAGGTGGGTTCTGAAAAAGGGGGATGAACTTCGTGTTGTTCTCACGAATGCAACTAAACTTTCTTTGCTCGATGTGCTCTCTATCCTGGGTAAAAGACAATATAATGCAACTGATGCTTCTGTGATACCAAATACCAAATACCAAAAACACAAAATTTTGAACACCAAGTACTGAGTACTGAACACTAAATAACTATATACTTTAATTTAATTACACTTAACTTTCATATTGCTACCATGGTGGTGTGCATAGTCTGTCCTTCTGAAAACACAAATCAATTACTACTATATATAAAATGAACTATACCCAGGAGCCAACAATGCGACTCGCTTGCACTCCACTCTACGGCTGAATCTAATGCTTTGGGAGTAAACAAGTGTTGTTAAATGTAAGCAGTGAATAGCACGCAGTTTGAAATACACTTCTCCATGCGCTTCAATGTACACCTCAATATACACCTCACTATGCAACTTGCTTGGCTCGTTGCTTCGTCCAGTATCTTAACGATAATCAGTACTACCCATACCTCTCTTACCAGAGAACAAATGCTTTGGCATTTGGTTACCAATTCTTCTATCACTTTCACCTTGCTTAGAGTTTCTATTTCTTTCTCTTCTTTCCATCTTACCAATTCTTTCAGCTTTAGATCTCATAGCACCGTCATTCAAACCATCATTGAGTCTGTCTGATTTATTCAATGGGTGGATGTTGGTCTTCATTTGATCCTTAATAGAACCTCTCATAACATCAGAACCCTTGGCTTGATATTTACCTGAAGAGGCAGTATGTTTGGCCTTGAGAGTTGTAGTGTCATGACCAGTCAAGTACATTGATTTTTCCATATCAGCAAATTGGTTAGTCATCTTACTTCTTGGCATAATAGCTCTGTTACCCAAGTGTTTCTTTTGACGAGATGCTGCAATCATCATCTTTTGTTTATTTCTAATCCATTTAGCCTTAGATTTAATATCTTTAACTTCTTCTTCATTTTCCCACTCATTATCATCTGAATCATAGAACCCTTCAGCTTCCAATTTTTCTTCTTCTTCTTCAAGTGCTTGAAGCTTAGCTGCAATATCAGGATCAAGGAAATCGTAAACGTTTTTACCGTTAAGAATTTCAGGCATAACGTCATCTTTCCATTCTTCATCATCCAACAAATATTTATCCTTCAAGTTGATGTTGTAAACACCAGCACCACCATTTTCAGCTTCAATATCACGAGCAAGCTTACGTCTGTCTGGATCATTCACATCATATTTCTTCAAATCCCTGACAGCATCAGGAATGAAGGCAGGACGATCAATTGAATCACGGATAGCAGGCTTGGAGACATGAATTTTATCCAAAATTGAGCCAACACGTGATGCACCCTTGAGTTTGTTTTCAATACGCATAGTCAATAACTTTTCACATGCCTTATTACGCACATTCATGACATTATCTTCATTATAACAAGAAGTTTCAATAATTTCAACACCAGAAATATCGGTCATAGTTTGAATCATATCTTGTTGTGCTTGAGAAAGATCTTGAATCTTGATGATATCGGTTTTATTAACAACAATCAACACGGATTTATTAGCAAATAATGGTTTGATGGAGTGGAAGAGTTTAACTTGAGATTCAATACTGAAACCACATTGTTCTGAAAGATCCATGAAGTAAAGAACAGTTGAACGAAGATGAGCAATGGCATAAATGGATTGCATTTCAATGTTATTCATTTCTTCAGTTGGTCTATCTAAGATACCTGGTGTATCAATTGCTTGAAAACGAAGATATTTGTAATCAAAATGACCAACGTAAAGGGATTTAGTAGTGAAAGCATAAGGTTGGACATCAACATCTGCCTTAGTAATACATCTTAAGAAGGATGATTTACCAACGTTTGGATAACCACAAATCAACAAAGTTCTAGTATTTGGGTCAATTGAAGGAAGACGACCAATATGTTGTCTAACTTGTTCTAAATAGGAAAGAGCGTCCTTGAGCTTCTTTGCAATTGTGGCCATTCTACCTAAAGCGGCTCTCTTTAATTGCTTACATTGGAAAAGAGATTGACCGAATTTCAACAATCTAACGTAGTCACGTGACACTTGTTCGATTAAAGTTTTTGCTTTTGAAATAGAACCTAATGAAACTTTATAGTGATTTTTTTCGTAAAGAGTATCCATCAAATCACGGTGGAAAGGATGTAACTCGTTAATGTTTGGGAATTTGGAAACAATTTCATCAAATTTCTCCATAAAACCTTCAGCAGTGAATTTAACTTTACGCATGTAGAAAGCACGAATACGTTGAATTTGGAAACCTGCACGAATAACAGTGGGGGTTTTTCTTTGTGTTCTGTTAAGCACAATATCCAAGAGGTCCGAGGACTCTGGAACGGCTGGAATGTCCTTCCAAGTGAGTTGCATTGGGTGACAATTGGGCTTTTTGGCTGAAAAGAAAGTGAAAAAAAAAAAAAAATTTAGAACAAAAAAAATTTTTTGTTACCCAAAGAGGAAATCAAAAGTAATATGCTCAGCACTAGTACTAGGAGGTTTGGAGATCTAAAACGTTTTAAAAAGAACTGAGTAAATGAAGTTATGGGATTTATTTTGGTGAACATTTTGGTTTAATTTGGCCGCTGTAGAGCAACAGATGAAAGAGCTAGATTATAATTTATGAAATTTGAAACAACAAAATGTTGATTTGGCAAGAAAAAAGTGTAGCAAAGCGGTATGATTGCATCTGATGTCTATGAACACTGCATTGCGTCAGTCTTTGTTTTTGATCCCTGATAAAAGTCGCTCTTAAAACTGATTTTAGTTCAGTAATTATTCTTCTATCGAGTCTAGAACAAAGATAAAGAGTAGAGTTTAAAATGCATTGATTTGGTTCTAATAAACTGTTCGATGGAGCTGAAAAGGTGAATTTGAATCCAGAATTAGTGTACAATTGTATTTCCGTTTCCATCCCCTTCTCAAGCACTTCACTGCTCTGAATTCATTATTTTCTTGATTCATCCACTTTTATCTGTTACTCATTTATAGCACACAAATAAAAAACTCAATGAAAGCATTCTGAAAGCACTTTGTAAATTCCGTTTTGCCTTTATGTTCTTAGTTCTGCAATCTCATGTTCTTGTGTGCCGTTTTGCGGTTTTTCGTAATTCTCAGATATACACGGACATAATACCCTCTTGAGTTTGATTGAAAACTCGTATGTAGACCTAATTGAACACAATTCACACCAAAAACGTTTCTGTTCTTGTTCTCTCTATTCAATTAACTTTTCATTGGTTTATCCCTCGCATCCGCCGTCTGAAACAATAAACAATAACCATTATTCACGTTCTTCTCTGTGATAATCCATCTCTTTTCTTCAAAACCTCTTTCTTTACTCTTGTATGGCTTCGGCGCGCTCGAAAAGACGCGCATTTCTGCTTTTAGCATCGCTTGTGATGCTATTGGTGATCATGTTCCGTTATACAACCACGCTTTCCACAGCTTCAATTCACACTCCACTCAAATTGATCAAAAAGCACACGCCTAGTATCGCTCCAATTGGCTATAAATCGGATAAACGAGTATCTGAAGTGTTCACAAACACCCCTGAGTCTTTAGAGTTTACAAAGAAGTATCTCGAATCGTTTCTCGATCTGTCTGATGACACAGTTGATCAACTTAAGCGGAAATACAATACGTTTGTTTCTGAAATGACTCAAATGGTAGAATCTGGGACTTTGAGTCCACAGTTCGGACCGGTAACATCTAGTAGAGGTATTGTTACAATTGGTGGAGGTAAATTCACATGGTTGGCCTTGTTAAACATTCGTCAGATTAGATTAACTGGTTGCACGCTACCAATTGAAATTTTCATTCCATATGACGAAACATACGATGAAAGCTTTTGTAGATCATTACTTTCACTCAACGCCAAATGTTTAAGAGGACCTGGTGGGGTGAAACTGAAATCCTATCAGCTTAAAACAATTGCCATTTACTATTCCAGCTTTCAAAATGTTTTGTTCTTGGATTCAGATAATACAGTTTTGGAGAATCCTACAGGGCTTTTCAGCTGGGAAAAGTTTAAATCCACTGGTTTGGTAATGTGGCCAGATGCTTGGACCAGAACAACCCATCCGTCTTTCTATGATATTATTTCAAGCTCAGTAGTTTACGATTCAATGGGATCCACCAAGTTCCATGATTCTCCTGGTACTATCCCCGATCCTAGTGTCGAGGCGGGTACCTTGTTGGTGAACAAAAGCTTACATGCAAAGACACTTTATTTGGCCTTGTATTTCAACATCCTTGGGCCTGAATATTATTATCCTTTGTTAACTCAAGGAGGCGCTGGTGAGGGAGATAAAGATACATTCATTGCTTCTACACACGCATTGAAGAAACCATATTATTTGGTCCACAATAGTTTACACTTCATTGGATTTTTCAAAGACAAAGCACACAAAGATTTTAGATCCAATGCGCTAGGACAATGTAATCCATTAGCAAAAGAAGAGTCGGATACATTGGTTGGTAGTAAGGCTCCAATCATGCATGGTGATCGTGGTGCTCGTGGTGGTAAATGCAATGACTTGATGTTCATTCACATGTCTTATCCTAAATACTACTTGGAGAATATTGTTAATGATTTGAAAGTTAATAACAGAGATGTTGTATTGTATGAAACTTTACATCCTTATAATGACCATTTTGAGCTTGATTTCTGGGAAAGCTTTGCTGAATTGGTTTGTACTGGTTGGAAACCTCAGAAAGAAAAACAATCTGACGGGCGTAGTCCGTTCAGATTGTTGGGTAGAAAGCTGAAATATATCCAGCAATTGAAAGAACAGGGTGTGAAAGGTGGTATTGATGGCGTTTGTGAGAGAGACATTTTGCGACATTTGAAGTGGTTAAGATTATACTGGGAAGAAGGTGATTGGGATATTAGTCAGTTTATTCAAAGGAATATAGGGTAAAGTTGCAAGATATGTATTGAGTTTCAACAGAACCAGATCCCTTGTGAATAACTTAACCCTACATTAAATTAAATCCCACTGTTATCACCTTAAATACAATTAATAAAAGGCAATTGTGATATAGTTGGTGAAGTAGCAATATCAGCTTGAAATGTAAGCAAGGGCTTACAGTTCATCAATTAAATAATTATTTTGTTCGATTTCTGTGTATGATCCAGGATTTGCTGATGTATTTCTTCCTCCAAAAACCTTGTCAACAGCATTCCACTGAATCACAGGTGAAATTACTGAGTATCTGTATCTTTTGTATTTATTTACATTACATTATACACAAACGAACGATCAGCCTCACCGAGTCCAGTTACATATTAGAAACCGAATACTAAATAAAAGCCAGCGGCGCGAACAATATCCACTCCAGCGAGTGTATGATTGGATGGACTAAAATGTCTAATTGACAGATAAATCAATTGCAAAACTGTCTGCACCTTAGTAAGCAACTCGCAGTTTTCACTTGTTATAATTAACGCTCCAAGTTAATGCTATCTCCAAATTTAGCGTACAATTCAGTCTTTAAGCCCTTCATAGTGCCCTCTAAAGCATCCAACTTGGTCTTCAAATCATCAATTTTACCCCCTAAGGTTTCAGATTTGGCTTCTAGACGCTCGATGACCTCTTCTGGCTCCAGTTTTATAAAGCTTTCATAAATGGTGAAGTTATTAGAAAGGACGTATCCGACTTTGTCGTCCATCATTTCAAGTTCAAGTGAAACCTCGTCAAGTTGATCTTTATCAAACTCAAGAGACGTTAGTTCGGATTGAAGTCTATCTTTAGTTAACATTTGCTGGGAAAACAAGTTGAGTTTTTCTTGGTCTTTTGGCGTTACTTGCGGAAGCGACATGTTTAAATAAAGAAGGAAAGAATGTTAACACACCAGTGCGAAATTTACTATGGAGATTTTTTTTAGTATATGAAATGTATGATCATGGATTTCAAATAGGGAGTTTGATCATCATTATGTTATTATGTGGTTTTATAAGTAATGGTGTATTTTCACTGTTTCTAGTTAGTTTTGTTTGATAATTGAAAGACGCAATGCTTCTTTTTTTATTATATAGAAGAATGGCTTAGCAAAAAGTATTAGAATAGTGAATTGATTTTGGGATGTCAACTGAGTTTGATACAATTTTAAAAGCGTGCACATATATAAAAATTTTGCTATTGTGTTTCTTTTGTATGATTCTACATTTATGGAAAATAAACTAGCATTTTGGTTAAAATAAAATTAAAACCATTATTGGATCAAAAGTTGCCATGTGAGAAAATTAAATATAAAATATGGATTTGGAGATTTAAAGATGAAAACTTTTGATTTTATACGTAATTGCTGATATACACTAACCAGCATACTTTCATCAAGCAAAGAAAGCATTTTACAAATTTACTTTGGGTTTATCACCATTATTGCTTAAATTATAATTGTTTTAAACTACTTACAACTGGAGCCTCGTCGTGCTCAGCATTAATGATAGGCAAACGCCGATGAAATCATTATATATAAAATCAAAAAAGCTTATGGAGCGCAGTTGTGGTATGTTCCGCAATTATACCCACAGTTTGACTTGAACTTTTTAATTTGTAGTGAATGGTTCTAGACGCAGAATTGTGAATCCTGCTTGATGAACTACTCCGCGTATTTGCATTTAGTGGATGCAGGAAGCTTATATTCAAAGATGTGAGGGGTGGTTTATTTATCTGGCTTAGTGTACTATGTGATTTTTTTGATTTACATTTACAAGCGTAGCACGTTAGTGTGAATGAGAAGATAGAAAAGCCATGGGTAGAAAATAACACCAAGGCTAATAAATAATTCAGATAACTATATCACCATAAAAGAAAGCTGATCCACCAGTTATGCCATTATTCATCTACAATATTTCAAGGTTATGACTTCTTCGATGACCCACCGGTTATGCCACAATTCATTTACAATATTATGAAGTTATGACTTCTTCTATAGTGCTTTGATCACTTCAATTACCGTTGAAGAAAACAACAAAGCAAATATCCATCAATGACCGAATGTGTGCGAAAGTATAAGCACCCCTTGCTTCAAACAGAGCATGTGTTCATATATGGTGAAATGCCATTATAATTGTAAGGTTGTGAAATATAATCAATAAGTAGTTTAAAGCACTCCATTAGCACTCGCTACCAACTCAGTCTCTAATGGTCCAGACATCTAGCAGGCAGGCAAAAACAACAACTCATCAGCACCGTTTTACGAGTGACACTTGTGAAGATATCAATTAAAAATATATAATAATACAAAGAATCAAGAAGATTTACTTACATCAACAAAGCACCGGCAGCAAGAGCAACGGCACCAGCAGCGTAGTAACCGTTGGTGGCAGCAGCATCTGGGTAGGTGGTGACTGGTGGTTCAGTGGAGTTTCTGAATGGGCAGTCAGTGACGGTTTCTTCACAAGAGGTGATGGTTTCAGTTTCGGTTTCAGACTTGTAGTGAGTGCTGGCAGCGAAAGCAGTAGCGGCGAAAAGGGCAAGAGTGGCAAATTGCATTATAAAGAGTGACTGTAGTTAGTTGGTTAAAGAAAGAGATGAAGTATACATTTACAAATGATGGGAGGGATTCAGGTGTTTTTATAGTGAAATTCTTGTTTTCATTGCTTTGTTTACAAAACAAGAAGCGTGTCAAAATGGCTCAGCAAAAGGTCAAGCGCGTTTTTATTAATTAAAGCGCGTTGTTTGGCTTTTATTGTGTTTATGTTGCATGTCCAAATGTAGCAAACAATACAGGCTCTTTACTCATTAAGTTTTCATATTAATGTCAAGTGTATAAGCTTACTTACAAGCAGATTAATATCAGCAAAACTTTAATCGCCTCGCGTTTGGAAAATGCGACGCGTAAATCCCGCGCAAGTCCAGAACCTCTTCAGTTCTATAGAACAAACAGAGCAGGAACTACAGGAGGCTCTCCAAGGAGTGCATGCATTGCACAGAGTGATTAGTATTGAAACATAACTTAAAGGGTCTCAATATTGCATCGAGGTGGCTCGGTTTTTGCCCGTTTAAATGTCTTTATTTACGTATTCACCTTAATCGCTTATCTTAGCCACTTAAAAACTCCCCCAGTGGTTCTATGTGAGATGTGAATGAGGTTTTAGGTAGATCTGTATTACGTAATCTTACATAAGCATTTTTGATATTTTTCACTCTTCTTTTGTTCTTAAGAAATAAGCTTAGGGGGCCTATTCTGCAGTTTGAAGGCAGTATTTCGAGCATTTGAGAGATGATCAGGATATTAGCACGTAGTAGAGTCAGTTTGGACCAAAAATCTATTTCAAATAAGGCATCTTATGGCTATTTTAGATACATTCATTCACCTGTGGGAATGACTATGGGGGGTTTGAAGAAGGGATCAGATGGGAGCATCAAAGTGGACGAATACACAGTGAAAGAGCTGGCCCAGATGTTTGAAAATGATCCGAATTTGGAGGCATTCTATGATGAAAATACTGTAAAGTTGGTGGATCAGTTCAGAAATAGGTGTACCACTTCAACTAATGAACGTAATGAAAGCTTACTCGAAGATGAGTACAATTTGAGTCTCATTGAGGGAATGAACCAGTTTCAAAACAGGTCTTTTGATACTCCTATGAACAACATGGGTTCGATTTCAAACAGTTTGGGATCTTCAATCGGTGATAATGTTCAGACAATGCGCACAGAGGACTTTCTCAAGATGCTGAATAAGGATGGAGAAATAAGAGATGATTTGGTGGGAAAATCTATGGAAAGTGCAGTTGGTGCAGTTTCGGAAGATGGTGCATTTGCTAATGAAAATAACATCACTGATGATGTCTCAATGAGCACTGTCAATCAAAGCAATACAAGATCAAAGCCACCAGTAAAAGCTGTCACCACTCCTAGTCTGTTTTCTGATTTTCTGGGCTCCTTAGATATTCCAAAACTATCACCACCTACATTAGCCTCACTTGAGTCTCTTGTCTCCACAGATCTTCCCCTCATCATCATTTCCAAACATCGGTCACCAACGCTAAACTTAGCCATTGAGCGTTATGTTTACAATCATTTTCCAGATCCAAAGGACCCTGTGAACAGGTTTGCCAAACGACTACTTGTGTATACAAACTCCCCGTGCATTGTTGTTGGCAAAAACCAGAACATATACAGAGAAGTGAACTTTCGCAAGGTCTCTCAGCTTGGAACGCCATTGATTCGAAGATATTCAGGTGGAGGAACAGTTGTTCACGACTTGGGTAATGTCAACTTTTGTTTTGTGTGCAAAAAGGAGGACTTTAGTAGAGTCAACTTCACGTCTCATTTGATTGAAACATGGAATGATCAAGTTCTGGCCGGCGCTAGCTCAACAAATATAACGTTGAACATCAATTCTAAGGGAGACATGATCGATCATAAGTCCCAACGAAAAGTATCTGGTTCAGCATATCAAATATCACGTGGCAAATCTCTCCATCATGGAACAATGCTTTTGAACTCAAATCTCAAAGAGCTCTCTTTGCTGCTTAAAGTTGCTTCTGCTAGAAAAGACTCTATTTCAGATAAATGCACAGCCAGTATCCCTAGTCCGATCATGAACACCCAAATGAACGAACATGAATTCATAGAAACCCTTTGCAAAGCTTTCACTGGGGCTTTTGGACTACCTACAGGTATCACCAAGTCAAAGCACGACAATCTTTTCCTATACAACCGTGGTTCTTCTCAATGTCAGGTTTTACTCTTAGACGATCAAGTAGAGTTACCTTCAGAGATCCAAGAAACAGTGCAAGAACTCCAATCTTGGGAATGGACATTTGGCCACACTCCTAAATTTGAGCAGAAAATGCAACTTCAAAACAGAACACTCACTTTCAGTGTTTACAAGGGCCACATCATCCAGCTAGCGGTAGATGGGTCTGTGGAAGGTTTAGAACCGTTATTGAACGCAATCGAATCAGCAAAAAGCATACCATTTACTTCAAAAGCTCTCTCTCAATATCTTACAAATGTTGAGCTGAAAGACTCCGTTTGTTGGCTCGTTGATGAAAACTTCAGTGCAAACATCTGCTGAGCCTTTTTCCATACTCTGTTTGTGTACATTGAAAAAAGTACTCGTTTCGAGTTTATTTTTTTTTCTCAAATTCTACACCAATGAACGTCTACGAAGAGCTTGTTAAGAGTCTTAGTGCACGTGATATCATAGCAGACTTTCCAGAGGTTATTCCGCTTGACCATGTGACTGGTCTTTCGTCAGCTTCAGACTCACATGACACTTCGAGTGATGTTTTCGATGGCCATGACAGCGAACAAATCAAGTTAATGGCCGAGAACTGTATTGTTTTGGATTATGACGATGTCCAGGTTGGTTCAGGTACCAAGAAGTTATGTCATCTGATGACTAACATTGATAAGGGGCTTCTTCACAGAGCGTTTTCAGTGTTTTTGTTTGATGACCAAAATAGATTACTCTTACAACAGCGTGCGAGTGAGAAGATTACATTTGCAGACATGTGGACAAACACATGTTGTTCCCATCCTTTGTGTGTTGAATCTGAAATGGGTTCCACTTTACCAGCAGCAGTTAAGGGTGTGAAAATAGCAGCACAAAGAAAACTTGAACACGAGTTAGGTATTCCTTTTGAAGATGTCAAACTCGATTCTTACAAGTTTCTTGCTAGAATCCATTACATGTCCCCTTCTAATGGTCCATGGGGAGAACATGAAATTGATTACATTTTAATAGCTAAAGCTTCTAACGTTCGTCTTGAACCTAATCCTAATGAAGTTAGAGATACTGTTTGGGTTTCACAACAAGAATTAAGAAACATGTTTGCCAACCCTGAACTGAAGTTTACTCCATGGTTCAGATTGATCTGCGATTCTCTGCTCTTTAGTTGGTGGAACCAGTTGGATGATTTGAAAGAGGCGGACGAAGAACAAGCCAAGATCCAGAGGATGTTTAAATAAAGAGAGAGAGAGACAGCGGCAAATTAATAGGGGAGCGAAGTTTGTATAGTGTGCAGAGTGTGCACTGATTGTGTAAGTAATAAAGATCATGTGTCAGTTTCAGATCGCAACATGTGGTTTTAATATTAAACAACTTGTCATCGTGTAGGTGTATTTGACCTGTATGTAGGTTTGAAAAGGTTATCGCTTTCAAACGACTCAATTTGGAACTATACTATGTTGATTATTTTCTTGCACTGTGTTATCTACACTTGTGTAGTTTCTCATTAAAAAGACAGTTACAAAGTCAAAAAAGATCAAGCAAATGCAGAAATGTACCACATTAGCTATTGCGTGATCACTATTTGTGTAACTCTTTTAAATATCCAAATTAGCTATCATACACTGCTAAGCACACCTTTCTATGTTCTAAACAAGCGAAAAACACATCTAGCTTCCTCATTTGACGTCTAATCTTCTCCAAACTTTGTACACTTTATCATAACACTTTGCCCATTACACATATTTGACTACCTAGTCTTTAACTTACATGAAACACTATCTACATTTTCTTGATTGTTATCTAAGCTTTGATACTTATTTTTCACCATCTCCCTTTCACTGTTTCTTCCACTAATGTTCTCGAAACTCTCGCAATTCACTCAGTCGATACAGGACGAGCTTCAGGCAACTCCTACGAAGCAGTCTGAGTCTCCAGACCAAATAAGGGCAGTTTTAAGAAAAGAAACACCGCCAGTGGACGAAATAGCCACTGCGAAATCAATTAAAGACGCGTCTGTTACTCCACAAGCTACCTTACCAAATACCAATATTAGCATAGAATCATTAAAGGAAGTTGTAAGCGAAGATGATCTCAAAATATTAGTGTTAAAACTCGCCAAATTTGCAAAATATGATACACTTTATCCAAAACTACATGAGGCTTATAAGGTTGAGAAGAAAAAGTCCGGATATATTTCTTCATTTGAAAACATTTTGCATGAGCTCACTCCTGTTGGGTCTATTGCTGATGTAGACGCTTTCAAAGAATACCTTTTGGGTCTGAAACAGAAAAATGATTTGAGTATGAAAGAAATTCAAAGCCTACAAAAGGAAAATGATGATCTGAAGGAGAAAGTCAAAGATAAGAGCCAGTTGGAATGGAAACTAAGAGAAGCCGATGTCAAGTTAAGACAATTGAGTAAGAACGATCAGAACTTAACAGATTTGAACTTGAAAATTAAAGATTTAGAATCTCAATTGGTTTCCAAAGATCCAGACGAAGGCTTGAATAATAAAATTAAAGAGCTAGAGAAATCAAATGGTGATTTGGAACGGCAATTTGGCGTTTTGAGTTCTGAAAACGAGACTCTCAAAATTAAGAGCGGTGATTTGGAACGTCAAGTCAGCGCTTTGAGTTCTGAAAACGAGACTCTTAAAATTAAAAATGATGATTTGCAATCTCAGATCTCTGAATTGGACTCCTCTATTGCTTCAAACACTAGTTTGATGGATAAGTATAAGGAGAAGGTGCAAGAATTGAGTAAGCAACTGGAATCTAATCCAAAAGAAGAGTCTGCTACGATTACCACAGCCGTAAAGTCTACAGAAACTTTGGAGCCTGTTGAAGAAACGCCTTCCATTGACTCTATTGAGCTCCAGCATACACTTGAAGAAACACAAGCACAACTAAGAACATTAAAAGATCAAATAAAATCAAAGAATGAGGAAATTGAGTCACTCAAAGATATGCTGAAAGAAGTTGGCAATTCATTAGTTGAAGCCAAAGATGCTAATAAGGATTCTAAAGATTTACAAATTCAACTTGATAATAAGGAATCAGAACTTGCTTCCACGAAGAACGAGCTTGAAATGATTCGAGTACAGAATTCAAACTCCATAAAAGACTATGAAAAGACTAAAGATAGTATTAATAAAAAATTGGAGACAAATATCAAATCAGTACAAGACTTGAGTAAAAAACTTGCGGAAAAGGATAAGATTTTATCTGAAATCACTAAAGATAGAAATTCGCTTAAGGTTCAGTTGGATAAACTAGCATCATCGGATGAGACCAAGCTTGAAATACAAAACTTAAAATCTCAACTTTCTCGTCGTGAAAAGGTTCTTACCGAATGCGAATCCCGTATTAAGTTCTTAAGTGAAGAAAAAACCAAACTTAATGACCAATTGATTGAATTCAAAGTTCAATCCAAGGCCCTGGCAGCAAAGGAAAAATCATTTGATGAGTTCAAGACTAATATAACTAACGTCAATACTCAATTGAAGAAAGATTTGACTGAGAATACCATTGAGTTGAATAAACTCACTCTTGAACGTAATCAGTTAATTAAACATGTTGAAGAGCTGCAAGAAAAGTATGATGAATTGAAGAATTCTAAAGTTTCTTCCAATGAAACACTTGATTCATTAAGAAAGAAACATGATGAGCTGACCATGGTTCATAAAGAGTACGAGTCTAAGATAGATATAATCAATGAAGAACTTACTCAATGTCGTACCATGCTTCGAGAAAGGACTCGTGAAGCTGCTCAATTGAGAAAAATTCTTATCGACAGTGACGAAACACAAAGTTCAGAACTCGATGAAATCAAGGCAAAGTTTGATAAATTAGTTCAAGAAAAGGCCAAAATGGAAGATGATCACTTGAATCTTATGCGTAATAAGCTGAGAGAAATTGAAGATTTGAAAAGGAAGGACTTGGAGAGAGGTAATGAGATTGAGCATTTGGTGGGAATTGTTGCTGAGTTGAAGGATCAATTAAAAAACAACGAAAATATTGGCAAACAAGACCCTGTTAAAAGTACCTCTGTTGATGAATCTCAAACCAAACTTTTAGATTCCCTTCGTGAAAGTTTGCATGCTAATGAAGCTAAATTACAAGAAATGGACATTGTTAATGAAAAACTTCGCAAGGCAAATACCGAGTCGGCAGATAAACTTATTTGGTTACAAAAGAAATACAAGGCATTAGGTCAACAGTATAAGAAAAGGGTTTCAGATGTATCTGAAATGAGATCTAGAAATGGGTCGGTGATTTCAAATGAATCGAATGAAGTGGTCGGAGGTAGTGACGATTCTGGTGGTGATAATGAGCGTGCAGTTTACATAAGGAATGTCTTGTTTGGGTTCCTTGAACATAAGGAACAGAGGGCAATGTTACTGCCCGTAATAAAGACTTTGTTATGTATGACAGATGAAGATGAAAAAAAATTGGTGGGTTTATTGCATTGAAAGAGCATTGGGGGTGTTGGGTCCATGAGGCGAGCTTCATTTCAAGGTGAAATATTTTACGAAGAGCAAATTCCGATTGATGAAAATGTATTTGGCAAGGTAAAAATATTCAATTGAAAGCAAGCCTATGTATTAATAAGTAAGCCAAGCTTTTTTAAAAGCTACCCACGAAGATATAATTCATCTTGGTATTTCAAAATTGGAGGCCACCTGCATTCTCAATGAATTCAATTAACGATTAGTATAAAAGTAGATAAGATAATAAATGATGTGATCGTTCAGAATGAACACTAAGTGAATTCTTGAAGAGAGAAAATGCATTGTGTTTACGTTTTCTATTGAACTATATACAAGAGTACTAAATGACAAGAACAACACACACTCAGACAAGAGTGTTCTAGAAGTAATTTCCCTTAATCCATGCTTAATTGTAGTTGTTCCTTCACTGTTTTAACAATGTGATGCCTCGTAAATGACAGTTATGCTTAGTAGGTGCACTGTTTATTCATGCTCTATGTACTGTCTTAGTTTATAGTGTTATTTGCATCATTAGTGATCCACTCCATTCCATCCATGTACCCTCTGAGGACCTCTGGAACCTTCACAGCATCTTTCTCAGCATCGTAAAAGTTTTCAATAATGGCCAATACAACTCTTGGAACTGCACAAGCTGTACCATTCAATGTATGAACAAAATTTCCCTTTGAATAGGTTGTATTTAATCTTCTAGCTTGGAAATCCAAACAATTACTGGTAGAAGAAACTTCCCCCCACGCACCTCTACCAGGCATCAAAACTTCAATATCAATTTTTTTGTATGCTGGATTCCCAAGATCGTTTGCAGGCATGAGTAAAACTCTTGCAGTCAGACCTAAAGATGTGATGAAGTCTTTTTGGAAATCAATCATTTTATTAAATTGTGATTCAGAATCATTTGGTTTACACCAAGCAAATAATTCAACCTTAGTAAATTCATGAACTCTGTAAAGACCTCTAGTGTCTCTACCGGCAGCCCCAGCTTCAGCTCTATAAGATCTACTAACACCAACAACACTTAAAGGAAGATTTGATAAATTAGAATCTGAGTAGAATGAAGCTAATGGGATTTCAGCCGTTCCTGTTAAGCAAAGATCGCTATTCTCCAATTCATAAACTTGTTTTTCATTATTTTGATCTCTCGGTTTAAATCCACATGCATTAGTTATTTCTGTTTTAACAATTGATGGAGGAGTAATCATTTTGAATCCGTATTTACGAGCCCTGCTCAAAGCATACTGAATGAGTGCTTGTTCTAGCATAGCTGCAGATCCTAATAAATAGTACCATCCCCTCCCCGAAATCTTGGATGCTTTAACAAAATCAACTAAGGAGAGTTTTTCCATGATCGTCTTGTGGTCACGTGACTCGATTGGAGTGAGTGGATAATCTTTTGGTGAATCTTTCAAAAGAAGCTCAGGCTTTGGATTGATATATTGCAACAGGACTTGTTCATTTTCAACATCCGCGTGAATATCGTTTGGTAATAATTCTATTTGGGATTCGAGAGTGTTAATAATGGCTTGTTTAGTTTCGTTATTTGATTTCACTATTGGTTTGAGTTTTGAAAGTTCACTTAGAATTGAAGTGAATTCCGATTTGTCAGCACCAATTTTTTTCAATTTTGCTAGTGATTTTTCCAGTGCGTTTGCTCTTTGACGCGTTGAGAGGGTTGACGAATCAATGGTTTCTATTGAATCGAATTGTTTTTTGAAATCAGGAGACAGGGGGTATTTAACGTTTCTACGCAAGCAAATTTCGGCATATTTGTCTATGTTGTTTGCCACATGTCGAATGTCAAAAACAGGCTTCTTGAGCGTGTTTGTTGTACGTAAAATTGAATATCTTCTCATGCCAAATGAGGAAAATGTGGTGAGAGAGAGTGTGTGTGTGAAAAAATTATTGTGAGGTTACGTAAGCAAAGATGGAAGTACATGCGAAAAGGGAAAGAGAAGAGAAAGAAAAGATCCAACAAGGGGCGGTTGGTTGCAAAATAATGGAAATGCCCAAATTTGTTTTTAACCGTTTTTTGGAGTTAATTTGGAAGAATTACAAGACAATTTATATTATTCAGTGAAGATATATTATATTAGGAAGATCTATTAAAAATAGTGTAGTGTAAGTGTGAATTTCCACTCTACTGCAACACTTGAATCTTTCTTTTTTTTGTGTTTTCTAAATATTCCACCGATGGCCACAATTGCTGATTTGCGAGTTGCATCGTATCATAAGTACTAGTGAAAATTTATCATCATAGAAAAACGAATTTTCAATGGAATCTCAACAATTATGGCTTGACCATTTAGTGCACTAATTTCAAAATTAGCCAAAAGCTTTAACATGAATTTAAAAGCGAGTGGCAGAATATTTCGTTAAGCACTATGTTATGATAGTTCACCTAACAACGACTCTAGTTCCTTTCAACTTTTCAACATTTGAGTTTTTATATTTAGCTTGATCGACCACTTAACTAAACTCAATCTAATTTTATCACTTGAATCTGCACAATAAGCCACATTGAAAATTGGAAAATGCTAAAACTCCATCACTGATTGCTGAGCCATTATTACGTAATTGTTCTTCTTTTCCATCTCCCCTCGCTGTATCTTCTTCTTTCCTAATGAACGAAACAACAGAGCGTGGACGCCAATCAAACCATTCGCAGGTTCGGTCTCGAAGCACATCACGTACTCCATCAGCATTTGAAGATCAAATTCGCCCAACAGACGTGACTTTCATTTCTCCTAGTGATCGTTTACGCAGAAACAGTTTGGACAGCCCTCCAGGCAGTCCAAGCAGCGACTCCACAGTGAGCGATGAAGAGCGACTCAATTCTGATTATGAGTTCACGCTGGACGATGAGACTCTTCCAAACTTTCAATCGCAAACTCCCAGTTCTGTTTCCAATACAGCACATTTATCCGATAAGCACCGGTTGAAGAAGGCAGAGAAAGCGAAAACTCTGGATTCGGTGATAGCACGAGCTAAGGGAATAGTCAATGCACAAAGTATTGGGAGAGAAGTGTCAAATGATGATATTAGCACGCTAAATAAAGAAGCTACTAGCTTAGCATCGTCCTTGAGTATTAGCAGCAACGCGAACAACAACAGCACTGGAAATAATAGCAATAATAGCAACTCTCCAACTGGTGGTGTTTTGTCGTCATCAATCTCCTCTGTTTCAAATGAGGAAATTCTATCAAATTACAGTGTTTACAAGTCACGTGTTATCTCGCCAAAGTTTGACTTCATACCGCCTTACACTTCAGAAAGAGAAAACAAGATGGATTTGGAAGTGGGCAAGATTTTGAACCTGCATGTTGTTTTTGGTGAAATCGAATCTGATTCAATCAACCAAAGAGTTGTTGGAACAATCACCCGTGGGAACTTTTTTGAATCTGCCATTCATGGCACGAAACATAAATCCTTCTTCCTGTGCATGGACTTCTCTGAGGAGAGTAAATATGCTCTGGAATGGACCGTTGGTAGTGTTTTAGTCGATGGTGCAGTCTTATATGTTTTCAATGTTTTAGAAGATTCTTCAAAACTGAATGCTATTGATGATTTAAATGACGATAGGGAGACGTTGAGAACGAAAAACGTTAAGGAGATAATAAATCAAGTCAATAATCTATTGGGACAAACTAAGTTACAAGTTCATGTGGTAGTTGTTTCGTGTCATCATCCGATTCCGAAACAGCTCATTGTGAGTGTTAGCAAACAATTGGCTCCAACGTTGGTTATTGTTGGCTCAAAAGGTTTAACTAGTGGATTAAAAGGTGTTTTGGGTGGATCTTTGAGCAACTTCCTTGTTAGAAGGTGCGAAACTCCTGTTATGGTTGTTAAGTGTAGGTTAATGAAGAGTGATAGGAGAGCCAAGTTCACCAATGAGGTCAAAGGTTTAGACGAGGCAAAAGGGGCTTAAAGAAGAGTGCGACTGTAGCGAGCTACTGTAGCGAGCAAATAAATATCGAGTTTGCTCGATGTAAGTAATTAGATTTTATTTAGGTTATTATACCATTTGATCTGCCATTTGATTGTGGATACTAGTAAACTTGTTTAATCTTAGTCGGGCTTCCATTCAATTTTAGATTCCAGCAGTAATTTTTTATTGAAAGTACTTCATAGTATCAGATATCGATCTGAATGGTACATACTTTTCTGAGTCAATTCACAAATACGTTGTTGTTCAAAAGCTAGTTACTCAAAAGTTATTGGGAAGTCTCAAAATCACTGTTTATCTAGTAAAAAATGCAGACTCGCTTAAACCTTATATTTGCTTCTGCCATCACCATAAAAAGACCCTTACCGTGATCTTTATAAAATTTTATATATGTATCAGTGGTTTTATCTTTCTTTAACAACCCCGTTTCATCAAATCGCTACCGCTTGCGCTATGCAACGTACTCAAAAACTCCTTCATCATCTTCCTTTCTATTCACAAATCCTCTTTCAATCAATTCCTCCAATCTTTCCTTCACCAAAGCCACACTTGGCTCAAATCTATGCTTTACCAACCTCATGGTCTCTGCCAAAAGCTCCTGATACTTCAATTCACCTCTTGATTTCATGATCCTTACAATAGCAGCTTCAATTTGTTTACATCTCAAAGTGTAGATCTCTTCCAAAGTCTTACTATGTTCAGCTTTTGACTCAAGATGTGTGCCCAAACTATTATCACCACTTCCAAATTTACCATTTGTTAAAACCTTATTTGGCAATTTCCCAGGAACCACCACTTTTGCCTTAGGTTCTTTACATCTCCAAGCAACGTTCACCTTGATAGCTGTATCTGGATACAACTCCAATTGATCGCCTTCCATCTTAGACATTAATAACAACTTTGTTCTACCAGACATCAACCCATACAAATGTCTCAATAGGTCATCCATTTGAATACCAGTGAGTTGACCGATTTCACAAACTTTAATCACTTTTTCATCATCATTGAAACAAGTTGCTAAAATACTAGCACATAGTGGAGGCATTTCAACATCAATGTTTTTGGATTTAATCTTACCTTCCTTGGTTTTGACAATTGATCTACAGCCAACTGTAATATGTCCACTATTGCACCAATGAATGTTCCTACTAGGATATTTATCTGAATACCATGACACGAATTGGTCTCTAGGACCCTGCATTTCTTCGGGTAATGGTAACATCGTTATATCCATTGGTTGATTAGGCCAATAAACTGAAGTAAGTACCATTGGATTGAATTCGACTTTACATGGACTAATCAACTCATTGAATGATGTGGATGTATTTGTACACCCCTTTATATCTTTAATCATTCCTTCCAATGATGCAGTCAGTGAAGATCCATTATCGTTTTGAAGCTTGGTTATAACATTAATCTCTAGATCTAATAAATCGTCAATGTTTTTCCTTGATTTGGCATCTGTTGGTAAAAGACGTCTTGCAAGATGTTTTCTATAATAACTTTCAAATGAATCTTTTTCTTTGACAAATCGAAGTATTTCAATTGCAGAATTAATCTTTTCCTCACTGTCTTCTTCTGGTTTCTTAATCATTGAATCAAGATAAAGTGAAAGAAATTCTTGAAATCTACCTTCACTATCTTTTGATCCACGACGACCCGGGGCAGAAACATGTAAAGTATGATCTGAGTCGTTTATAATATTACTAAATGCTTCATCAATTTGCTTACCAATAGCACCATCAGAATCAAATGCTTTTTTATTAATAGACAAATACTTTGATCTAAGCTTGATTATATTACTAATGATATTAGTAACAAATTTGACTAAAACAGCTGGCTTTTTTACACCTTCACCTTCTTCGAGAGACAAAACTTTTGCTTGAGAAATGATTTCCTTCCCGGATTCAATCACTAATTTCCGAAGGTTAGCTCGTAAAATTTCTTGATTTGGTTGACATTTGCCTAATAAGACGTAAACATTTTTCAAAGAATCTAAATCGTCATTAGCGATCCATGTAGCTAGTCCGTCAATGTTTCTTTCTAGTATTTCCGGCATTGGAGTCAAAATGATATCTTGGAATAATAAATTCAGTAAGGTGGGTATAGTATCTTCCGAAATATGGAAAGTTTGAAGAGTGATTTCATGTGAAATAAATTCAAGAGAGTTGGAAACATACAACGACCCAGACAACTTAAGTAATTCTTGTGCCTTGTTGATGTAACATCTGTGTGAGTCTAATAAAAAACTAGATTCAAAATGTTTTTTATAATATGTTGTT
The DNA here is from genome assembly GCA_030462855.1 of Saturnispora bothae. NCBI lineage: Eukaryota > Fungi > Ascomycota > Pichiomycetes > Pichiales > Pichiaceae > Saturnispora > Saturnispora bothae. The sequence goes on along the minus strand of JAKVQQ010000014.1, from coordinate 101,501 downwards.
GAATCATTTGGATCAACAATGGATTGGAAGATTCCAATTGATGATTGAAGAAGTGTTTTGTCCACAAACTCACCCATACGAGCCTTATTATAGTACTCAAGAATTAAATTTGTTAACATTTCACCTAATGTTAATTGTGATACATCAGTTGAATAATCAATGACAACTGTTCTGAAAACATTCAATCCCATATCATAAACATTTGCCATACAATTTTCTTTAACATACGTTCTGTCTAAATACATAGAAACGTGAGAAATTAGCGTAATTGCAACCAGATAATCATTCCAGATAGAGTTAACTTGTTTCAAGATTTTACCTTGAATATTAACATTTTCAAGATTTTTTGAAATTGAATCATGGATCAATGGTCTTATTTCTGTTTCTAAATATTCACTCATATCATTCTGGATCCCATCGTATAAAAACTGTCCATGTTTAGCTAACACTAAATTATATGCAGTTGAATATAGCTTTTCAAATGATAATTTTTCATGATTCAAAGCCATGATGTTTGTGAATGCTGAATGTAAAATCGGCCACACTTTTTCAATGTCCACCTGAGGCGTCCTACGTGGTGGAATGATTCTTTGTGTCATTTTTATACGACTTCGTAATGAGAAATAGATCACATTGCGGTTACGAAAAAAAGTGAGGGAAAAAGATGTATGGAAGACAGGTGTGGGGTTCGAACCGAGGATGCAACAAACGAGAACAGAAGTTAAAGTTGAGATTAATTAAAGCTAAACTGGTGAGGTGAGGGAGTTATCATATTCATTGGATAGCTATCAATACAGACTACAAGTTGGTTTTAAAGAGATTTGAAATAAAGCATTTTTGTGTGACTTATTAGAACCTCTTGTTTTGTGTCTATACTATATAGCCTATTCAAAACATTATGCTCAGGAAAGTCAACTCACCCAATGCTCTAACTTATTCTTTTATATAAAAAGCGTATATTGGAGATATCAATTGTCAAAAAAAGAAACGAACTGACTTGTTCAGGATGCAAATTTGTAAAATTGTAAAATTTCAATTTTGAAACCACCTTAAAACATCCAAATGAAGTTTAAAAAAGCACAGCAAGTTCTACAAGGTTAATATATTTGATATTAAAATGTAGACCAATGTTTTTACACTTTTATTCTATCAACTCTACACTTATTATATTTTTCAATTCACACTCTACCAATCTTGAATTTTTCACTTGTTCATTATCAACTATGACCAAGTTCATCGAATACGTTGGATTTCCAGAGGGCCAGTTCCGATTTTCATGGGCCGTGTGGAGCATTGTCTTTTTATGGTTTGCTTTGCCTTTTTTCATCTGGTCAATTGCCCAATTGACATACATACGTCGATGCTATTTACGAAGAAGAGATCAAACTTTAAGTAAAGAAACAAATGAAGTTGCTATTATTGTTTTGGGAGATTTGGGCCATTCTCCTAGAATGACCTACCATGCAAAAAGCTTCAAACAACTAGGGTATCATGTGAACCTTTGTGGATATTTGGAAAGTTCGTTGTCTACCTTTTTATACGATGACGATATTTCCATTTATGAAATTCCAGTAGTCCATAACCATTGGAAGTTGCCATACTTGGTTTTTGCTGGATACAAGGTCATTTTGCAAGTGATCAAGCTGAGTGTGTTATTAATCAATGTTCTTGGTGATGAAACAAGATTTGTCATTATTCAAAATCCACCATCATTACCTGTTTTAGCGATTGTCGGTATTCTGAAATGCGTATGGGTTCCTCATGTAAAAATCGTTGTTGATTGGCATAATCTCAATTGGTCAATTCTTAATTTGAAATACAAAAACGAAAACTATCCTGTTGTTAGACTCATGAAATGGTACGAAAGATCATTTAGTCGGATGTTTGCAGATTTGAATCTCACAGTTACCAAGCAATTGAAGAATTACTTGGAAGAAGAATTCGGCTTACTGGCCAACAAGATTGTCACTGTTTATGATCGACCAAGTGACATTTTCAGTCCATTGAAAGACCAAGAAGAGCTCTTATCCATCATGGGTCAAAACCCTGGCATTTTCTCGAACTTGCAATACGATCAACAAAAGGACAGAATAGTTATCACTTCTACATCGTTCACACCAGACGAGGATTTTGAAATCTTAATCGACTCGCTCAAACTTATCGATAAGAAACTCCAAGATGGACGGTTGATAATGTTAGTCACAGGTAAGGGTCGACTAGAGGCCCAATTCATGTCCTCTATTGAGTCCATAAAGTGGAAAAACATTATTATCCGCAAACTCTGGCTACCCATTGCCCAATACCCGAACATTCTCAAGATCTCAGATTTGGGTATTTCGTTACATTATTCTTCATCAGGGTTGGACTTGCCTATGAAAATAGTTGATCTTTTTGGCTCTGGTGTGCCTGTTGTGTCACTAAACTATCCGGTCATTAACGAGTTGGTCAAGTCAGGGTCCAACGGTGTTGTGTTGGCACAAAACAATGCGGAAGAAATGGCTCATGAAATCTACACACTTCTTTACAAAGACCAAGCGACTTATGTTCAAATAAAAGCAGGGGCTTTGAAAGAAAGCGAACGTCGTTGGGATAACGAATGGAATACAAAACTGGACTCTGTTTTGTCTCTTTCTACAGAGCCTCGTAAAAAAGGCAAATAGTGAAAAAGGAGGATGGTTGACTTCAATGTGATTCTTCTTTGTTCTAACTTACTACAAATAACCATTGCTATGTCACTTTGCTTGAGTCATGAAACGGTCCTTGCTAAGCCAATGGATCCTGACCCCGTTTTGGACGTTTTAACCAGCGCCTGTTTTCAAACCGAATCGTCCTTTTCTGTTACAAACGAGACTGCGAGCATTGATGCCGAATTGTACAACAATGATCTCACATGTCCTTTTTTTAGCGTGAAGAAGAAGTCTGTGCGATTTAGAGATGAGGTTGTTAATGGGATTATTGACGACACAAATGCCAATGAGACTTTCATCAATCCCAGCGAACAGAGTAAGGGATGTTCTACAACGGTGAACACACAATTACTGGAGTTGTTTAAAGTTGATTTCAGTGCAAAACCATTTACTGAAGGCGCTGACTTATCCTATGAAACTTTGGTTGATGATCCCAGTAAGATTTCAAATCAAGATAATGGCACAGGAAATGGGAACCTACAAAGTCATTCTTATTCTCCAGATTATCCCTTGTCATTGGATGCTAAGAATAGTTTTCATAACGACGGAACTAAGACCGCTCACTTGAATAATCCGCTGGAAGTGGAAATTGTGAAGGAGAAAGTCAAAGAAGAGCCTAAGAAGACAAAAGAAGGGATCCATAACGGAGGAAGTATTCGTAGACTTTTTGGTTTTGGCTCTTCCTCTAAAATTCGTGGCAAGGACACAAGATGTGTAAATGTCTCGCCAGAAATTGAACCTCTGACTACTGAGAGGGAAGAATTGGAACGCACGTTGGAATTCCAGAAGCAGATATGTGTGTCTCTCAAAAAGGAGAATGAAGACCATGCGATTAGTATTGATGCTCTCAATGCAGAGCTAATCCAAAAGGACAACAGCAAGCACCTAGTGATGAACCAAAATGAAATTCTCAATGGAAAACTAGTTTTTACTCAGGAACAACTCACCATGGAGCTTATGAACGTAGCAATAGAGCGCGAAAGGGTGTCCCATCTCACTCAGCAACTCATCAGTCTTAAGAGATCCAACAACGAACTTCTCCGAGTTAGTAAGATGCTGAATAAGAAATTTGAACGTCACCAAATCCAACAAAAAACCGGGACTGAGCTTGTCAAATTCATACAAGATCTTCTAGAGAGCTTTATTGGTCCTACTGTATATTCTAGCAAGACTAGCGATCATAAAACAAGTCCATACTTCGAAGCAGACGAATTTCAAAGAAAAGTTTTTCATTTAAAACAGGCCCAGTTGGTCCATTTGGGCCAGATTTTTGCAAGCATTGAACCTTCAATTGAGCCCATTGACGAAGCTTGCTTGGAAACAGCATTAGCCCGTCTTCGAAGTTTTAAAAGAGAGATTGTTGAATCGCTCAGCATCACTTCTTCTGTGTAGATCTTTTTTTATAGTGGAGAAAAAATTGATGAGTCAACGAATTGTGTCAAAACGCACTGGTTTTTCTTTTTCAACCAAAATGGTGGAAGCACACGCAGTGGAAAAGGTTTCAATTCTTTCAAAGGACACAATCCACGTTGGTTACAAGATTCAAGATCACATCTGTCGTGAAATCGTCTCTACTCAAGCCTCTTCAACGTACGTCATTGTTACAGACACGAATTTAGTGAAACATGGTCATCTCGAAACTTATGAACAAGCTATGCGGTCTAAGATTGCAGAGTTAAGACCAGAATCCAGATTGTTGACTTACGTCATCTCACCAGGTGAAGCAAACAAAAACAGAATCACTAAGGCTGCAGTTGAAGATTATCTTTTGAGTGAAGGATGTACTAGAGACACTGTTATCATTGCTATGGGTGGTGGTATCATTGGAGATATGATTGGTTATGTTGCTGCTACTTTCATGAGAGGTGTTAGAGTTGTTCAAATTCCAACTACTCTGTTGTCAATGGTTGATTCATCCATCGGAGGTAAGACGGCCATCGACACTCCATTGGGCAAGAACTTCATTGGAGCGTTTTGGCAACCGGAATTTGTGATGGTTGACATTTCGTTTTTGACAAGTTTACCAGTGAGAGAGTTCATCAATGGTATGGCGGAAGTTATTAAAACAGCTGCTATCTGGGATGAAGCGGAATTCGATAGATTGGAGGCACACACTGAGCAATTTCTCCAAGTTATCAACTCTAGATCAAATGAAGATGGTCAGGTCGATTTGACCTCCATTCTTGATCACATTTACACCTTGGTTTTGAACTCTATCAAGGTTAAAGCGGAAGTTGTTACTCTAGATGAAAGAGAGGGTGGTTTGAGAAATTTGTTGAATTTCGGGCATTCTATTGGTCATGCCTACGAAGCCATCTTAACTCCTCAAGCTTTACATGGTGAATGTGTTTCTATCGGTGCCATCAAGGAAGCTGAATTGAGTAGATATCTTGGCCATTTGTCACCAGTTGCTGTTTCTAGATTGGCCAAATGTTTTGCGGGTTATGGGTTACCAATCTCCATCCATGATAAGGTTTTACAATCTAGAATCAATGGTAAAGTGTGTCCATTGGAAACCTTATTAAAAAAGATGGCCATTGATAAGAAAAACGATGGTTCTAAGAAAAAGGTTGTCTTGTTAAGTAAGATTGGTGAATGCTATGAACCTCAAGCTTCCTATGTTGATGATGCTGACTTGAGAGTCATTCTCACTGAAGATGTTCAAGTTTTCCCATTTGATTTGCAATCCAAGCAATCTTCTTATTTCGAAGTTACTCCACCTGGTTCTAAGTCCATCTCCAACAGAGCCCTCATTTTGGCTGCCCTTGGTAATGGCCAATGTAAGTTGAAGAACATGTTGCATTCTGACGACACTGCTCATATGCTCGCTGCCGTTCATTCCTTGCAAGGTGCTGAAATCACTTGGGAAGACAATGGTGATACTGTTGTTTTGAATGGTAATGGTGGTAAACTTTTGACCACCGATGAAGAAATTTACCTTGGTAATGCAGGTACTGCTTCTAGATTCTTGACTACAGTTGCTTGTTTAGTCAACACCAATGGCGATTTGAAAGAATTGGTTCTTACTGGTAACAAGAGAATGGGTGAAAGACCAAATGGTCCATTAATCGATGCATTGAGAACAAACGGTGCTCAAATTGAATGTCTCAAGAGAGAAGGTTCTCTTCCAATCAGAGTTCAATGTGGACAAGGATTGAGTGGTGGTAGAATCGAATTAGGTGCAACTGTTTCTTCTCAATATGTTTCATCTATTTTAATGGCTGCACCATATGCTAAAACTCCAGTTACCTTGTCATTAGTTGGGGGTAAACCAATTTCTCAATTGTACATTGATATGACTATCAGAATGATGGCAGAATTTGGTATTGACGTTAAAAAATCAACTACCGAAGAGTACACTTATGAAATTCCATGTGGTGTTTACCAAAATCCTCCTGAATATATTATTGAATCAGATGCTTCTTCTGCTACTTATCCATTAGCTTTTGCTGCAATGACCGGATCTAAATGTACCATTCCTAATATTGGTTCAAGCTCATTACAAGGTGATTCAAGATTTGCCATTGAAGTTTTAAAACCAATGGGTTGTTCAGTCACACAAACTGAAAACTCCACAACTGTTCAAGGTCCACCTGTTGGATCATTAAAGCCATTAAAGACAGTTGATATGGAGCCAATGACAGATGCTTTCCTTACTGCTACCGTTGTTGCAGCAATTGCCAAAGGTGATCATCCAACAACGATTACAGGTATTGCCAATCAAAGAGTTAAAGAATGTAACAGAATTGAAGCTATGAGATTACAATTGGCTAAATTTGGTGTTTTAGCAACAGAATTAGATGATGGTATTGTTGTTAATGGTATTGAAATCAAAGATTTGAAAACCCCATCTGCTCCTGGTGTTTTCACTTATGATGATCATAGAGTTGCTATGTCTTTCTCTCTTTTAGCAGGTATGGTTCCTTCTGGTCCAGTCATTGTTCAAGAAAGATACTGTACTTCTAAAACATGGCCAGGTTGGTGGGATGTTTTGCACACTGAGTTGGGTAACAAACTCGTTGGTTGGGAAAATCCACTGTTGGGCGATTCAAAGCCTTTAGCAAGTGTTAATGGTGACAAGAGTATTGTTTTGATTGGTATGAGAGCCGTTGGTAAGTCCACCATGACCGAAATTATTAGTTCCAAGACTGGTTTCAAATCCATTGATATTGATACCGAAATTGAAAAGTTATTTGGATCAACTATTAAGCAATTTGTTGAAACCCATTCATGGGAAGAATTCAGAGCTAAGGAATTAGAATTAACTAAGGAAATATTGCAAAAGTATTCTCATGGTTACATCATCTCCACTGGTGGTGGAATTGTTGAAAGTGGTGAGGCTAGACAGTTATTAAAATCATACATGAATGAACAAGGTGGTATTGTTTTACACTTACACAGGGATGTCTCTGAAATTATTGACTTCCTTAACAACATTGATTCTGAAAGACCAAGCTACAATGAAGAAATCAAGGCTGTTTGGGACAGAAGAAAAGAGTGGTACTTCGAATGTTCTAATTATTATTTCTACTCTCCGCACTGTGAAGATGATGAAGAATTGAAGACACTGAAGTCAACTATGGGATCTTTTGTTAACGAAATTATTGGTGAGCCAACTGCTATTCCTTCAACAAGATCTTATTTTGTTTGTTTGACATATCCAGAATTAACAAAAGAAATTCTTACTAAGATTCCAGCTATTACTACAGGTGTCAATGCAGTTGAATTGAGAGTTGATTTATTAAAGTCTTGGGATTTAGAATTTGTTTCTGAACAATTAAGTTTACTTAGAATTCACACTGATTTACCTATAATTTTCACATTGAGAACTGTTTCACAGGGTGGTAAGTTCCCAGATGGGGCCTTTGATGAAATTAAATCACTCACTGAACTGGCATTCAAGATGGCCGTTGGCTATGTTGATTTGGAATTGAGTTTACCTGAAGGTTTGTTCAGTACATTGGCTTCTCTCAGAAGATTCACCAAGATTATTGGATCACACCATGATTTCCAGGGTCAATTCAAGTGGGACAACTCCGAATGGGAAAACAAATACCAATTCGGTGTTAACAATAATGTTGATTTGATTAAATTTGTTGGTATGGCCGAAAGATTTAATGATAACATTGAACTTGAAAATTTCAGGGCAATTCACACCAATAAACCATTTATTGGAATCAATATGGGTATTTTGGGTCAATTTTCTCGTATTTTAAACCCAACTTTGACACCAATTACAAGTGAACATTTACCAAATGCTGCAGCTCCTGGTCAATTGACTATTAAACAAATCAATGAAGGTCTTGTTACTTTGGGTTTGATTAACCCAAAGAAATATTACATTGTGGGTACTCCAATTTCACATTCCCGATCACCAATGTTACATAACACGGGGTTTGAACAACTTGGTTTGCCACATGAGTTGACAAGATTTGAAACAGACGATGCAAATGCCGTTGCTGATTTGATTAAACAAGAGGATTTCGGTGGTTGTTGTGTCACTATTCCATTAAAATTGGCTATGATGGATCATGTTGATGAAATTACCGCTGCTGGTAAATCAATTGGAGCTATCAACACTATCATTAAGCAAGCAGATGGTAAAATTGTTGGTACCAACACCGATTGGATTGGTATTAGAGATTCATTTGGTAATCATGGTGTTTTGAAGGCCAAGACTGGTTTAATTATTGGCGCTGGTGGTACTTGTAGATCTGCCATTTATGCAATGGAACAAATGGGTTGTACCAAGGTCTACATTTTGAATAGAACAGTTGCTAAAGTTGAAGAATTAGCAAAGGAATTCTCTATTGTTCAAGCTGAATTGGACAATGATATTTCCAATGTTGATGTTGTTGTTAGTTGTGTTCCTGCAAATGTTGAAATGGATCCAAAATTAGAGGCGTCTATTGAACAAACCTTATCACAAATCAACAGTTTTGTTTTGATTGAAGCTGCTTACAAGCCAAGAGTTACCAAAGTTATGGAAATTGCAAAGAAACAAGGCCATGAAGTTATTGCAGGTGCTGAGATGTTAGTTTTCCAAGGTATTGAACAGTTTAAAATTTGGCATGGATTGAGTCCAAACGTTGGTGAAGTCTTTGCAAAGGTTGTTGAAGAGTAAGATTGTTGTTGATGTAAATTTTATACACTGGTAGATTACAGTCACGTGATCACAATGTTTTGCACAATTTTTATCCCCTTTTTAGTCGTTTTTGAGCTTAAAAACCCCATCGCGTGACATAAGATGAGTGCGAATGGATTATGGTGTGTGACAGCGTAAAAGCTTTGCGTTTTGGGGTTTTTAATTGAGTTCATCAAGTTGGCTAACAAAGTAATGCTCAGCACTGTTCAGATTAAATTTACAAAGCTTCATTGTTTACATTTTTCAAAAGCAAAAAAAGCTTATTGAAATCACCATACATAATCATTACGCAAAAATCAATTGTAATTGTAAATTTCAGATCAAAACCCTTCATTTAGCTGTTAAAACGCGTCGATTGCAATTTCTCAACAGACTTCAGCTTACACTTCGCGTGCTACTTGTTTCTTACTACGGAAATCACAAAATCCACACTCAGAAACGGCTTTGATGTATTTCCACGAGCCTCATAAAAACCCGCACCGGCCTCATCGTGTTGCAGTGCCTATGGAGCCAGGAGCGAGGTCTACATTCAGTGAACTTGAACAAAGTTTAAGATTTAATAGTGAATGGTCTAAACGTAAGAGTGTTGAATTGCTTCAAAATGTGATGATCAAGCCGATTAAGAGTCATTCAAGTGTGATTAACGTGTTGAACAAATCATTTGGTGTTCATAATTGGAATTCAATAGTAGGATCCTGTGAGAGCTACAAAGATGGAGGTGATAAATGTTGTGTTTCTGTTCAAATCGGGGTTGAATTGGCTGATGGGACTGTTGTAGAACATACTACGAAACTAGAGGGTAAACATTTCAAACAAGTGAAACTTGAGGCGTCAAGAAGGGCCTTAAAGGTGTGTGTTTTCAAACTCATCGAATTGCATGAACAGGATCAGGTCAACGAGGGTTAGCCTATTTTGAAAGAGGTTTATTGGGGTTTTGAAATGAATCCTTAGTGAATTATTACTAGCGATTATAAACTGTTACATGGTATTGATGGAGATCAAGCTAAACACGTAAAAAAGACATCGTTACAATCCTGAACCAACTTCAACATCTGGGCATTCACTGGACCCAAGAAGACTACATGAGTTATTCCTTTTTCAATGTCTTTCTGTTCCAATGAGTCCATGACGCCGTTGCTGGAAACGTCATCGATTGCTTGCAAAACACGCTTGTCATCGAAATGTCTGAAGAGTGTTTCCAATACCCCTTGCATGTCTGTTTGATTGGTGTATTTTCCATTGGAAGCAAGTGTTACGAGTTTGATCGCCAAATCCAAGTCTTGATACTTGGTGATGAAGAGATTAATGTCGTTCACAATGGAGGTTGAGGAAGAAGACTTGAGAAGCGAGATGGAGGTGGACGGCTTGGCTTCTGTTATTTTTGTTTCCAAATCTAACCACGACTTCCACTTATTGTTACTGAGCCCATACTCATCGTTATCGTCATTGAGGCCCAGTTTCTTGAATATGAACGTGAGCAGATTGGTGTGGTTTGATAGCCAGCTTTTACGCAAGTCCAGGTCTGGCAACGTTGACACAAAGGATTTCATTTCCGTTATGGATTTCATGTTATCCTTCTGAGATATTGAGGACTGCAACTCTTTAGCCAAGCTGGCCAACACTGGGCCAATCTGGTAGATTTCTAGATGGGCTAATTGCGGGCCAATTGGGTCTTTGGGATGCAGGAATGTGAATGAGATGTTGGAGTCTTCGTTGGGGAAGGACACTTTCAGATTAGGAAACAATAGTCGAACTATGCCTAGATAGGTTGTGTTGAATTGGAGAAAAGATTTGTAGAAGATACCAGGATCAATCAATAAAAGATGATGTTGAGGCCGCTGATTTGCATCCAATCTGAGTGCTGCCAATTTCGCCTGTTGTTTTTCGGTCAATTGCTGGAGATACTCGTTGTATATGTCATTATAAGTTTTAAGAAACTTGGAAGATAGCATATCACCCTTAGTGCTGACTTTGCAATGAGCCAAGTCCATATGGCTGTTTTTCAACAAGCTATGGGCCAAGCTAGACAGGTTTGCTTCTCCTGAATGCATTTTAGGACAAAACTGGCTGCCCAGTGGAGTGAGGGAATGGTAGCAGTTCTTTCCTAGAGAAATTGTCAATGGATATGGGTTCCATACGGAAATGGAAACGTTTAAAAGTGTAGCCATTGGGATCAACGTCTGTTGAGAGATATTAGGATGTACTACCACCACTGTAGCATCCATATCAGCTGGGATTTCGAGTTTAGGCAACTCTTTAAACCCACCAGGCGTGTACAAGTTGATCAATATGTAGCATTTGGATAAGGTGGAGGGTAGAGCGGATGGAAGCCAGGAAACTGATTGGAATTTTGGTTTGAGATCGATGCCAAGTGTGTCTAGCACATTTGCTGCATTTCTATGCACAAATAGCGGGCTGTTGGCGTCGCTATGGGGGAACATAAGAAAGAAACAATTGTGTATAGTATAGAGAGAGTAATTACAGGTGTTTTTTGATCATATGTGGTGTGGAAGAACGCATTTGAACACAGATTCCGTGCTCACCACGTCGTTGCAATAAGAACTTTAAAAGGTTTATATAGAGACGATCAAAGTGCTTAGCAGTTTGGGCGTCTTTTGTAAATAATCATAGAAATAGTAATCGTAGGCCCTCAGAGATCGCGGTGCGGGCAAAAACACAGCATCGCATCACTCCACAGTCCCACCGGCGTTAAACCGCTTAGATGGCTTCTTCAGCACGCTTCTTTTCGGCCAACTCCTTGTAGTAAGTTTCTCTCACGTTAACCATCTCTAAATGGTTGGTCCACCAGTAGTAGCCCATAACACCACCGACGGCAAAGCCGACAGAGATGTCGACAATGATTCTTCTCTTCATAGTCCCCACAATTGGTGCAATCATTTTTAACTCTTTATGTTTAAGATGAAAAAGTGGTGTCTAGGGGATTTCAGCCAATCAATTTTCGTTCTTTGCATTGAACCACTATTTTTTTTTCACTTCTTCTCCCAGTAACTATTTGTTTCTCACACAGATCCAAGTATGCATTTCCCAGAAGGTCCTTACAACAACCTCCCATTCACTGTCAAGAACAGAAGAATTCCTTACGCTGTTCCTCACCTTCTTTTCTGGGGTCTCGGTGTTGGTGTGCCAGTCTTAGCCCTTGTTGTTCAACAAAAGAGAGCTGGTATTTGGTAAGCGAGCAGCGCGTGCGGTGAGCCCGCTGTGGGTGTCGCCAAGTGGACAGTCGGCTGCTACCAAGTGTGGTTGCTCGGCTGGGCCGCTTTGAACGCGTGGTGCCACGCATTGGCAGCGGTCAACGCGTGTCACGTGACTTATTTCTAGATATTTTATAACAACCTCCATTAACGTTTTTTAAGAAATGCGGCCGCAAGAGAGCGGAGTGTAGCAGAGCGTAGCGAAGTGAAATTGCAGCTCAGGTGTGTGGGATGCAATGTTTAAACACTTATTCGTGTTGTCATTGCATGTCACGTGACTTGTTTTTGTTGAATAACAACGTCCATCATCGTTTCTAAGAAATGATCAAAGCGTATCAAAGTAGGATTGCAGCTCAAATCGCGATGTCTGGGACGCAATACTCAAACACGCATCAATGTTGTCACTGTATGTCACGTCACGTGACTTTCTTGAATGTTAACCTTTCAAGCAAGCATTGAGCATGAAAACTGGCGTCGCAACGTGTCACAGTTGCCCTTGATTGCAGCTCAAATGGTTGACATCGATCGGACATCGTCATCTAGGTTGTCTCTTCATGTCACGTGACTCGTCTTTCAAATATCAAATTACAGTCTTGGTTCTGCTCGCAAGTGTGCACTTCAAAGTACAACTCCAATTTAGTTTGCCGCTAAAATAACGTGTCCTCTTAGTGAATTCTTCAAACAGCGTTGTTCCACCATAGCGTAATAATCAGACCTTGTCTCAAGATATCCATCATTACCGCCTCCAGTTGTAACATCCTGCTCCAAACTTTTTGCATAATTTCAAGCCATGAATGGATCATTCAATAAACTTTAGTTCCAGTTCATTCGACTACAAAGTATGCCATTACATGAATTTCAGTTTCATTTCTTTTGCGGTCGATACAGTCAGCTAGTTCCCAGTATGGGTCTTTTTGCCCCTTCTAACAATATGCACATACTTCTCACGTTGGAAATTCCACTACAGCCTGCCTTCAATTCCACCAACACCCATTCTCAATTCCCTAATTACATGAGCCAAATTATGCTTAGTCGTACACAACAGCTAATATCACGGCAGTTTCCATTTTTCAGCACTCAATGCATTCACAGAGTGCTTAGTTTGAAACTTCAAACCCATCTTACCTGCCCTACCTTTGCTAAATCCTTCCTTAACTTACATTCTCTGTTCTAATTTCAATAAATGATATGATGACAGGCCAGGCTCTAAGCGGGAGAACCGTGTCACAACCAGACATTTCAAGTCCACCAAAATATTACTCGCACTCACACCACTACCACCCTGCTTTTTCTTCTACTCTATTATTGCTCTACTTTTGCATTTTTCATCCACCTTCAGTTCACCAATTATATCGAACCATAAACTGATTTCAACTCGGTCCGTGCAAAAGTCGCTCAATTGGCCGCCATCAAATCCCCCCTCTCTCTCACTCTCATAGTTAATGCACGTATATATACAAGCTAAACATCTACTACCTATTCTAAATACTTCTCCTTGTCAATATCGACACTACACATATCATTGAGGATCTCCGCAGTTCTCTGTCTCACGACTAAATCCACCTCCAACTCTCTATCGTACATCCATTGAACCCCTTTGATTTTCTCGTCGTAGTCCAATTGCTTTCTCAGCAAACCTTTAAACCCATACGGATCCAATCTCAACAAATCGTTCTTTTCCTCCTCGTTCAGGGACTGGAACTTCGCAAGATCGACGTCCACTTTAATCACCTTTTTGCTGGCATCCTGACAGTATTTCAAAATGCTGATTCTATTGTCCCATGTAGGTAAGATCACGTCCTCTACTAGCTTGTCGCAATGTTGCGTGCCATGTTCGTTTATTCTTGTTCGTATGTTGTCATCCAACGCTCTTAAATGCTTGATGAATTTGAGCACGTGGACTGAATCCCTCACACACTTCTCAGGGCTGATATCGTCCATCACTTTATTCTCTACGTTTATATTAAGGAGAATAAAGTGAGACTAATTGGTTCAGTTTTAAAAAAAATGACATGCCCGCAAGCTGGGAGTGGGAGAAAAGCGTTTTGCTCAGCATGCTCAGCATGCTCAGCAAACATTGAGAGCATCTGGCGGGTGCGTATTGTTGTGTTTCTCAAGTGAGCCTTTGGCAGTTGTCAAAGACACTCCTATGGAAAAAGTAAAACAGGGTCCATGCCGCAGCAGCAACATCGAAAACCACCATCACCAGTACGGGGAACCACATGAGACCAGAACCTTCGTCGTGGCCATTTCCTAGATGTTCACTGATTACGCCCATGATTGAGGGAATGATTGCAGCACCCATTCCACCAAATCCAGCAACTAGTGATATGCCATCATCGGCAATTTTGGCAGGTAGAGTTTTCAACGCTATTATAATGGTGGTGCCAAACAAAGGACCAAGGAAAAAGCCGGAAAGCCAAAGAGCTAGAATCTGGATTGGCAAGTTTGAGAGGAATCCGGCTATGGCAAAAAGAGTGAAACCTAGGGAAACAATCAAAACAGATATGATGATGGCGTAAATCTCGTAATCTTCAAACCTGATACCTATTACGATGCCCAACACTATTCTGCCAAGAGTCATGAATAACCAATATGAGGAGGTAATCATGGAGGAGTGTGTTTCTGAAATCTCACGAATCCGGTAAAAATAATTGTTTACCCAAACGCCAACGCTCAATTCACCACCAATATACGTGAACAAAGCAAAGGAATAAAACAGAATGTATGGATTCTTGACTCTTTGAGCAAGTGTGGAATGGCTGTCGTCTTCTCCCTCTCCTTCTGTGTGGCTTTTGATCTCTGTTGGCAAAGCAACATTTCTATAAAACACTGCCACCAATGCAACATTTGATAAACAGCAAAGCAAAATGAGATAATAGTACTGGTTCCATTTCCAATTGGAATGGACTAAATGAACACTAAGAATAGGCGAGATAAGACATCCAATACCATACATGCCATGCATGAGACCGAGCAATTGATTAGAGTATTCAAGTGAACCAACAAAAGAGTTGAGTGCGCAATCCAAAGTACCGTTGCAAACGCCAATAAGAACCGAGTTCAACAATAACAAAATAAATGGTATCTTCATTATGAACCCCATGCATGCACAACTCAACCCAATGCATGAAAGAAGATACATTTTGAAAAGACCATATTTTTTCATCAAGTTTGAATTGAATAGTGATGATGGAATGTATCCTGCAAACTGGGCCATAATCAAGTAAGATATGTCTATACGTGTGATTTTATAATCGGCCATCACATATTCAATCAATGACCCAAGACTTTGATCCAGTAACCCAAGAATTAACAATGATATAAATGACGCAAGAAGCTGTGCTTTCAAGATATGACTATTGAATACATTTGTTTCCATCAAATTTGAGCTGGAAATCAAAGATCCCAATGAACTTGGACGTGATTCAAAATTTGGCTTGTTCCGCAATGTCTCAGCATGAGTCAAAAGCTCAATTCCCTCCTCGTTTTCGTGATATTCCATGAAAAAATAGTATAACACAGGTGAAATAAAAAAAAATTATAATGCCATGATAAGCAAAATAAGCAAAAAATGCTCAGCAACAACCGTTATCTATCAATACTTATTTCACCATCTGGTCAAGTATTTGGGTATATTTTGAGGGACCTATGAGACTGATTTTTTCATAAACCAAATTGGCCGCTTTTTTGTCCAAAATAGACCATCGTATTGCTAGTCTTGTGATTGCTCCTAGCATTTTGTTATCTTTAGTGTGAGTAATAGTGGTTATTAATAAGTCAACATTTGTCCCTAAAGGTAGGAATTCAATCCAAAAGTGGGCCCTTAGCCTGTGTAGCAAATTAATGTCTATTTCTGACACTGGCTCTGAGTCTCTTATGGCAATTTTGCCCGTGAGAATCTGAACCACTACTTGAGGCAATTGGAACCCAATTTGACAGCAGAGTTTAAGTTTTTCAAGTGCAGGCTTGGAAAAGTCATTTAGCAGAACTGTTGACCCTTTCTCATGCTCCTGCTTTGCTAATAGGACATCAAAGACATAATCGAGTTCCTGTTGGTCCACAGTGAGAACGAGGTCAAGAAGAGGAGCATAATCTAGTTGGTCCAGAGTGGTCTTAATTAGCTGTTTCAATAAATTGACATTGGTGGTCAATAAGCCACGAGTGTATTGTGCTAGACCGTCAAAATGGCTCGAGTGAATTTGGTACACCTTCAAGTTTTCAATGAATATAGCGTTAGTGCCAAAAAGTGATTCTTGTGATATCAACAGAGTGTCGTTGATTCTTTTGATTGAATGTTTATTCACATGTTTGATACTATCTTCATCTTCGTAAAACCGTCTTAATGACCAGATCAATGGACCGATTCGCTGATCAACACGATAAATGTCCATGATCATTTCAAGCTTGTATTTTGAAAAAATCATCTTCGGATCTTCTAAATCAACCCGTGCAATCCAGTAGACAAGTACATTTACAATACTTTGTCGAATTGATCCCAACTTGACCAAATTCCAAACCCATAGAAAAAGTCGATCTACGTTACCGTTTTCATAATCTATAATACACACATTTGAATAGAGCCAAGAAGCCAGTTTTTTTCGTACTGAATCTCCCAGACCTGTCCAATTAAGTAAACCAATAACACGCACAAGAACTTGCATGTTTATCGGTTCGTTAGGTATCATTAGAGTGACTACTTTAGCTCGCTGTGCTGACTTAAGCGGAGATTTAAACAAAGAAATCAAAGAGATTAATTGACCATTATTCATCCCCTGTGATCCAATTTCCGCTAGCACGCGATCGTACTCATAGTCAAAATCCTCAAGTAGACTTTTTATCATTTAGCGTAAGAATTAAATGTAAACATTAAGAGAGGATGAAAAATAAAAAAATAATAAATAATAAAATGCTCATGTGCTCAGCACAGAGTATTAAAATGGCTTGAAATATGTGAAAGGATCTTTGAATGGGTTTGTGAAGGTTTCACTTCCTTCGTACATCATTTCTGATGCAGAAAGCGCCGGTTCAAAAGCAGGATGGTCAGAAGGAGACACGCCATTACGTTGGTGTAGTCTTTGGTAATTGTTGTTAAAATAGATATTCGCAGGCAATGATTGGGACTGTGCCATATGAGTATTGAAGGAAGCAGTAGCCATAGAGTTAGAAATAGTGTTAGGCATAGCATTGGAAATTGTTTCAGGCATAGCACTAGGAATTGAAATATCAGATATAGGGTCCATATGTGGTGCATTCATACCTGACACAGACAAGGAAGCTTGCCCTGACGAAAAATCATCAATGGAAACAATGGATTCCTGTTCTTGCATATTGGCAGAAAAGGAAGTAAACATGGGTTGCCAATCTTTTTGAACCATCCACATAGGAGTTGGCTCGCTAGCCATCATTGGTAATTGTTGATACAAGTTAGTTATCTCACCATTAGTGAAGACCAACTCATTTCTTTGAATATTTTTGTTTTTATTTTTCTTGACAAATTGTAAATCGACTTGAACAATTTCTTCTTTTGCAGAAAAGACTTTGTCAATGAATAAACCGTCAAAATCAATTTTTAATTCATTCAAGTCAAAAGAATTTTCCATTTTCACTGAGCTAACTTGAGCTTTTGAATGAAAAACAAGTGATATATCTGTAGAAACTAAAGGATCAAAGGTTCTTTTGTTTTTTTCGCTATTTTCATTATTGGTTGTTCTTGTTTTATGAAGAACAGAGTTCAATAAGTGCATTTTAACAATATCTGAATTGTAAATTTGTCCAAAAACACACAGCATTGGATAGCATGCCGGCCATTTTTTACAACCATGACTCCAAAGTGTTAAAATTTTAAGAAAAAACTCATTTGCAATGGTGCTTATCTTTTCATCTTGATTGCATAAATGATACATCATGATAAACGTAGATGAAGATATTATGTTATGTGGAAATAAGGCAACTTTATTTAATTGTTTTGTGTTGACAAGATGGTCGATTATTGCTTTAATTATCTGTGAAGCTTGAAAAGAAATTGACCAAGACGGATAATTATCAGCTGTTTTACGTAAAATGTTTGCCTTATGAATTAAAATAAGAATGGAGTAGTAGTGAGCCGAAAGTAAGATAGCCAATATTGAAGATTGATTGGATTTATCAGGAACATTAATTTTGAATTTTAATTCTTTGGGTACATTCGCAAGATAATCAACTAATAACATGTCACACGATTTGAGCAGTTCAACAACAGATTCACCAGCTTCGTGAAGTTTGTTCATTTGAACCTGGTAATCAATAAGTTTACTTATAACTAGTGACAAATCAGTAAGTTTAATAAAATAATTCATTTCCAGTTGGGTCATATCTGAATTTTTCAAATCGTCCATGGTAAGCGGGGGCACAGAATTTTGCTTCAGATCAATCAATATAGGTTTACTAAATCCAAGTGCAGACATGCGGTCTTTAATCACCAGTAACCACCATATTCTTTTTTTCATTTGTTTTTCATAGACATCATTTGTATCACTAGGTAAATGAAATCCATATTGATAGGCAGTGATTATGGCCAATTTGGACCAATGGTAATCATTTTTGGACAATGAGGACATGTTATCATAGTGGAAAACAAAACAAAGTAAAGATTGGAGGAGCGCAATTGGTTCAGTTTCTATTCCATAATCGTAGATGAGTTTGGCCCTTTTGAAGAAGATTTCAGAAATCTCAAAGTTTTCTTCATTTCGATCAATCGGCGCAGTGTGATGCCAAGAGCCGAGATAGAGCACACAGTTGAGGAGCAACAATGAGGGTGGATTTGCCAGATCTTTATAGTCTTTCATGAATCTTTGCTTATTAATAATTGGATATTGAGAATTCAAGTTATCAAAGAAACAATTGATATAGTCCCAACACGTTTCATTGTTGGGGATGGTCAAACAACCAAATAAGTTCAGCACTTCGAAATCGAGTTGATCCAAATTGTAAGACCGGGTTCTTTTGTTTTCAGTGATCATGTCCACTGAGGCATCGAAGATCGATTTCATGATTGGGTTCCGCCTCTGCAAATTCAATTCATTGTTCATCAGATCCCGCATGTCTTCCTTGAAAAGTATATTCGGGTTCAAATATGTGAACGAGAGATGAGGATATTTTTGTTGAATGTTTGGTTTCAAGAAGCTGCCTTGGAACGGAGTTGTAGGAGCCAAGCCTGCTGCTGTATCTTCGACAAACGTCGGATGCATGAGCAATTGATGTCCACCATTGTTGTTATCGTTATTATTGCTGTGATTCAATACCCGTCTCCTCTTTTTGCGTTCATAGATCACACACTCGGAGTTAACCATTGAACAGTTGATGCAGGGCATGATCTGCGAAACGTTGCACTTGACTTTCCTGTCGTGGCATCTGACGCACGCCTTTGACGACCGCTCTCTTTTTCCCGACATCCTAGCGCTGTGGGTGGGAAAAAAATGGCTATTGAATAAAAAGAACAAGTTTATTGTTTAGATGCACGGATGAAGAAAAAAACAAAAAAGCGTTGGAGCCAGATTGGGTTACAAAATTGCTTGCAAACTCTGCCATTGCAACGGTACTGTGAGTTGATTCAATATGACTTTTTTTCCAGCCCAATTCAACCAGCTAGCCCCTTTTTCAGCGCTTGCTAAACTTCAAATTTCGGAGCGGAAAAATTCCCCGCTCAAATCACGTGACCTAGCACGTGCTAAGTCACGTGCTAAGTCACGTGATTTGACTGCTTTAACTGAAAAATTGACTTGGGCGACTTGGCCCCTCGGTCCAAGTCATCAAATTGCATCTTCTCTGAATCTCTTTGGTTCTCTCAGCATAAAAGGTCCACGGTCTTTAGCGCTTTCTTCTCCCCCCTCTCTCCTCCATCTCATCTCAATTTGCCATGCTGAGAACCTCGATTAGAAAAAACTCCACCGCCGCCGCAGCAGGACTGCTCAAAACTCCACTGCACGATATCCATGTTGGCTTGGGTGGGACTATGGTTCCCTTTGCCGGGTACGCAATGCCAGTGTTGTACAAGGACATGACGCACATTGAGTCACACCACTGGACAAGAACCCACACGGGGGTGTTTGACGTTTCGCACATGTTACAGCACACTTTCAAGGGTGTCGGAACTACAGATCTGTTGGAAAAGGTGTGTCCTACAGATTTCAAGGCCCTCAACTACGGTCAATCCCATCTCTCAGTGTTGTTGAACAAGGAGGGTGGTGTCATAGACGATACTATTGTGACCAAACATGGGGACGACGAATATTACGTCGTCACCAACGCTGGATGCAGAGAAAAGGACTTGAAGTTCTTATCCAAAGAGCTCGAAACATTTCCTGACGTCAAGCACGCTACCATTGAGGGAACGTTGTTGGCCATTCAAGGGCCTACTGCTGCTAAAACCCTGCAAAAGTTCACTCAGGACGATCTATCAAGGCTATACTTTGGTAACGCTTCCTACATCACCATTCCATCTTTTGGCGGTGAAACTAAGTTCCACATTGCTAGAGGCGGGTACACTGGGGAAGACGGTTTTGAGCTCTCAATTCCTCAAGATTCCGTCGGTAGAGAGTTTTTCCAGGCTCTCCTCGCTGAGTCCGAAGTCAAACCAATTGGTCTTGCTGCTAGAGACTCTCTCAGACTTGAAGCCGGTATGTGTCTCTATGGCCATGAACTCAACGAGCAGATCACACCAATCGAAGCCTCGCTCAACTGGCTTGTTTCCAAGTCCAGAAGAAACGCAGATGCCGGCTTCAACGGTGCCTCAACTATTGTCAACCAATTGAACGATGCCAAGTCTGTTCTTTTCAAGCGTGTGGGTCTCAAATCCAAGGGTCCTTCGCCACGTCACGGGAATAAGGTTTTCAACGAAAACAAAGAAGAGATTGGTGTTATCTGTTCAGGCTCGCCTTCTCCAACCTTCGGTGGTAACGTTGCACAGGCCTTCATCAACAAGCCTTACCAAAAGAAGGGAACGCCATTGTTTGTTGAAATCAGAGGAAAGTTGAGACCAGCAGAGGTTGCAGCCATGCCTTTTGTGGAACCAAAATACTACCGTGGATAAAAATTAACTTGAAGTTTGTATTTTTGTATTTGGAATCTTGTCTTTTAGGTCGACACTTGCTGAGCAACGCTGAGCACTGCTGAGCAACTCTTACGTAAGCACAGCACAACGCGTTTCATGCAAAAAAAACATTCAGACGCGTAAGGATATCACCCTCTTCTCAGCTTCTTCTTCACTCTTTGAGCCCATAAAATGCACATTAAGAGGATCACTATCCAGGGATTCAAAACTTACAAAAATGAAACAATTATCACGAATCTTTCGCCGCATCACAACGTCATAACGGGGCGAAATGGGTCAGGTAAATCGAATTTCTTTGCAGCCATCAGATTTGTTCTTTCAGACGATTACTCACGGTTATCCAACGAAGAACGTAAGTCGCTACTACACGAATCTTCCACTCCAACTTTGTTTGCATATGTAGAAATTGTTTTTGATAACGTCGATCGTAGAATACCAACTGCTACAGATGAAGTCAAGATCAAAAGATCAATTGGATTCAAAAAAGACGACTACTCACTCAATGATCAGTCGATGACGAGATCTGAAATTATGTCACATTTGTCTGTTGCGGGCTTTTCTAAATCTAATCCTTATTACATCGTTCCGCAGGGTAAAGTGACAGCATTGACCAATGCGAAAGATTCAGAAAGATTGCAATTGTTGAAAGATGTTGCTGGCGCTGGCGTGTTTGAATCTAAATTGAAAGATTCGCAAAAGGAAATGAACATCACAGCGCAGAAACAAGATCAAATCAAGCTCATGTTGGACGACATTGAACAAAGATTGGATGATTTGTCTGTGGAAAGAGAAGAGTACAAGCAATTTGATCAGCTTAATAGAAAAAGAAAGATGATCGAATGGACAATTAGAGATCGTGAAATCAAGTCCATCCAAGATCAAATCGATAAAATCGATGATGCTGATGATCTTGACGAGCTCGATAATGATTCCAACGACAATGACATTTCTAAACTTGCTTCAGCGATTCATAAAAGAGAAAAAATCATTTATCGTAATCAAAAGACCCTACTTCAAAAACAAGATGAAAAGAAACTTCTTTTGATTGAAATTGACCAATTCGAAAAACAGAAATCTCAAATTTTGTCTTCATTCACCAACCTAAAGGTTTCACTTTCCACATTAGAATTAGAATCAAATAATGGTCAAGAGGATGTTACTAAACAGATAAAGTCCATCAAGAATGAAATCAAGTCCACTAAAAAATCTTTGGATGCGCTCAAGCCAAAAATTGCAAAGTCAATGGTTGAATTGAAATCTATTTCCGTTGAAATCAAATCTTTAATGGACACACAGATGAAACTGATCAATAAAAAGTCTCAATCTTTGGAATTTGCCAATCAAGGTGAAAGAAATCATTGGATTGATGTTCAAATGGAAAAAATTGCATTTAATAAGACCCAAAAAGGAACCCAATTGACCAAACTCGAATCCCAATTGAACCATCTTAACGAACAAATAACAGAATTGGAATCTCAAAAATTACAGAATAAATCCACTGATGAAATCGACTCTCAAATTAAATCCATTGATGAAGAATACATGTTTATCAAGTCTGAATCTCGTACCCTTGTTGATCAAAGATCTCAAAAATGGAGAGATGAGTCTAGACAAAACGCCATCATTCAGCAATATACAGAAACTCTTCTTCGTATTGAACAAGATTTACACGGATCTATGGATGGATCAATTTCAAAAGGTATTGATATGGTTAATTCAATTGCTGAGAAGCTGGGTCAACAAGATAAAGTTTATGGATGTCTCGGTGAACTGATTTCAATCTCTGAAAAATATAAAACTGCTGCTGAAGTGATTGCGGGTAATTCTCTTTTTAATATAGTTGTGGCAAATGAACAAGTCGCAGAACTGATCATTAAAGAACTTGCTAAAAATAAAGGAGGAAGAATCACCTTTATTCCTTTAAACAAGATCCAGTCTTCAAACTACGTTTATCCTCAAGGTAATTCGTTTGTTCCTCTTTACAAGAAGATCAGTCCAATCGGTGATGAAGCTACAAAGAAGGCTCTATGGCCTGTTGTTATGCATGTCTTTGGTAAGGCTCTCGTATGTATGAATCTGGAAGTTGGTAACGAAGTTGTAAGAGAACATGGATTCGATGCTATTACTCTTGATGGTGATAGAGTTGACAGAAATGGGGTTCTTTTTGGTGGTTACAGAGATAATAAAACTTCAAAAGTGGAATTTCTATCTGAAATTACCAAAATCAAACAGCAAATATCACAGTCCAAGGTTCTTAATGATGAAATTAAAGATGAGATAAAATCATTGGATGTTTCCATTGTTCAAAAGAATAGTGAATTAAATTTAAAGAAAAATCAGTTGGACGATCTTATCACTCAAAGAACAAGCATTATTAATGACAAAAATAGGGCTGAAATGGAATTGTCAAGAATGGCAAATGAAAAATCAACTCTTGAAAAGCTAATCGATGATTTGAAGGATCAAATTAAGTCAATTGAGAATAGGATTGATGAATATAGAATTCAGAAAAATTCAAGATTTTCACAATCTTCTCTTTCACAAGATGAATTAAAGCAATTGGCCAATATCATTGAACAGATTCCAATTTTAGAAAAATCTAAAATCGATATTCAAACTCAATTAGATAATTTAGAACTTGAGCAATCGACTTTACAGTCATTATTAAGTGAAAAATTGGTTCCTACTTATAATGATTTGACTTTAAAATCCAGCTTCTTCTCTCATGAAATTTCCAATTATCAAATCGATGATACTAAACAACAAATAACCAACTTGGAGTCTAAATTACATTCAATTGATTCCAAAATGGCCGACTATCACACTCATGTATCGGAAACAGAAATTGAAATTCAAAACATTGAAAACGAAATTGATGAACTTGATGAAGATCAATTGAAATCCATTGAGCTTTATGATGAATTGAGTAAGGAATCTGATAGAGGTATGGTTAAAAAAACCAGATTGAGAAACATCCAAAAAGAAAAGGAGAGAATTATTGGTGAATTGGGTGCTCTTCCCGAAAACACAAAGTTTGCATACCAAGATGAGTCAACTTCTGCTTTAACTTCCAAATTGGCTAAAGTTAACCAAGAATTAAAAACATTTAATCATGTCAATAAAAAAGCAATGGACCAATTCAAAAGATTTAATGAGCAAAAAATGGGATTAGTTGCTAAACTTGAAGAATTAAATCAATCTAAGCAAAGTATTGAGCATTTAATGACTGTTTTAGAAAAACGTAAAAATGAAGCAATTATCAGATCTTTTAAATCCGTTTCTAAAGGTTTTGCTCAAGTTTTTGAAAAGTTGGTTCCAGATGGTAGAGGTAGATTGGTCATTATGAAGAAGAAGAACGTTGTTTCTGGTAACACGTTCTCACTTTCTCAAGTACCAGTAGACACCGCCACACAACAATTGGAAGATGAAGCAGGGTCAGAAGAAGAATCTGATGATAATGAAAATGATAGATCTAATCATGAAGAACATGACGAACAAGATAACAGTGATTTAGAAATGAAATCCTTCGTTGGTGTTTCGATTTCAGTTTCATTCAACTCTAAACAAAATGAACAACAAAAGATTAAACAGCTATCTGGTGGTCAAAAAACATTATGTGCACTTGCTTTAATTTTTGCCATTCAAAAGGCTGATCCTGCTCCGTTTTACTTATTTGATGAAATCGATGCTAATTTAGATACCCAATATCGTACATCTGTTGCCAATCTGGTACATGAATTATCAAGAGAAGCACAATTCATTTGTACAACATTCAGACCTGAACAATTAAAAGTTTGTGATAAGTTTTATGGTGTCATGTTCAAAAATAAGACAAGTACAATTAGTGAAATTGATCAAGAGACTGCACTTGGATTTATTGAGAACACGGATTAATGACATCAATAATAAGGTTTTATTTTTGTAGCATTCTCAGCTTATTAATTTCTTTTCTTCCATAGTTATACAAATTAAAATGTGGCTTTATTCTACACATGCTCTTTATTACTTTTTAACGTCTCTCATTAAGCCTGCAAATCCTGAATTCTTCTTTCTTTTCTTAGAAGGAGAGGATAGTTTACCTGAAACAACCCTACTGGCACTTTTGGCATTTGCAAAATTAACAGATGAAGCCTTTGAGGATT
Source organism: Saturnispora bothae (assembly GCA_030462855.1). Classification (NCBI taxonomy): domain Eukaryota; kingdom Fungi; phylum Ascomycota; class Pichiomycetes; order Pichiales; family Pichiaceae; genus Saturnispora; species Saturnispora bothae. The sequence continues at coordinate 76,224 of JAKVQQ010000014.1, read as the reverse complement.
TAGTAGTTCCAGAGTCTGAATCTGATCCGGAATCTAATTCTGAACTAGAGTCAGTGTCTGAGTCTGAATCACTATCACTACCACTATCACTCTCGCTTTCACTTTCGCTTGCTTCAACTTTCTTAACACTGGCCTGTTTTACTGCTTCCGTCTTTTTGATATTATCGGACGTCTTTGAAACAAATGTAGACAACGTTGGTAAAGTTTTTCTTCTATTAGACATATCAACAATAGGGAATCTTGTGCTAGGTTTAGGAAGACTTGTAGGCTTGATTTGTGTAGGTTTTGGAGTTGCAGTTGTTTCACTTAATGTACTATTAGAGGGAGTGAGACTTGGCGAGCCAATTTTAACAGTTTTAGCAGGTAAAGATTGTCTCTTGTTAACGGAGATTGGTGTTGCCTTCTTTGGTGCTTCAACAAGTAATGGTTTTTTAGTTGTGCTGGATTTAGGTTCTTCTTCTTCTTCTTCGTCATCGTCACTGGAATCTGATGAATCTAAATCTGAACCTGAGCTTGAGTCTGAGTCTGAGGTGGAATCTGAGGAAGCATCCGAATCTGTATCAGATGAAGATGAGGATTTGGATGAGTCACTGGAATTGGAAGTGGTGCCCGCATTGCTTTTGGGACTAGCGTTCGATTTTGCCGCTGGAGTTACTTTATCAGGTGTAGCTTCTTGGGTTTTCAAACCACTATCAATTTCCATGGCATCTTCGAGAGAATTTGAATCCTCGCTTTTATCCACATCCATCTTGTCATCATCGGAAACATTTGAAACAGATATTGTTGGTGGAACAGAATTTGGCTGTTGATTGGAAACAGGCGTAGAAATTGCAGCAAACCTGATAGGCTTTGATTTGGTAACAGATTTTGGAACAGAAGTGACTGGCTTAAAAACTGGAATTGCTATTCGTGTAGAGTTAGTTTTAGGAGTTTCAATTGGTGTAGCATTGGTTGGCATTGATTTAGGAACTACTATTGATGTGGAGGTCGATGAAACGGGCTTGAAATCAGTGGCTGTTGCACCTTTTTCCTGGTGTGAGGCTGATTCTGATTCTGACGCCGAACTGGAATTTTCAGACGATTTGTCCATGTCAACATCACCGCTTTCGTCATCAATGACAATAACGTCTTTGTTAGAAAAGGATTGTCTCCTTGAAGATCTTCTAAGGGCCATTTTTGGCTCAACAGATGGATTTTTAGTCACAACAGGTGATTCTTCAGGCTTCTTTTTGATTGATGGCTTTGGCTTTGATATCTTTATTGTTGTCCTTGGTACATCCAATTGTTGCTCTGATGCTTTGGAAGATTCTGGAGCTTGTTCTGTTTGATCCGGTCTACTACCACGTCTGAGTCTCTTGGTATTTAATATATTTGACGCATCAATGACAGAGCCATCAGGTTTTGGTTCAGGAGAAGCTAAAGCAGATATAGATGATTCCGTTTCAATTACTGCTGGTGCATGAACCGGGTTGGATATAGAGTCATTAGAAGCGCCATTGAATTCTTTCTCGACCTTCTTTTTTATACTTTCAACGACTTTGGAAACTTTGACAGCCGCTTTTTCTGAATTAGCCAATTTTAGCGATGTCAAAAGATCTTTCTTAGTTGGAGGTTTCAAGTTGGCCTTCTTGACAATTTCAGGAATTTTCTTTGGAGAAGAATGGAAATTTGGAGTTTCTAATGGTAAAACTATTTTTTCATGAATGATTGATTTTTCAACCGGAGTTGGTGACGCAGTATTCTCTTGAATCATACTTTCAACATGGTTTGATGGAGCAACAAGTTTTTCAACAGGTGATGGAGAAACGTCATTATGACCGGTTTGATGTTTTTCATAGGATGGTTGTATTGGACTGGAAAGGCCAGGAACGTTAGAGATCATACTGACGTTTCTCTTTGGGTTAATTTTTGGACCAGATACTTTTCTATTCTTAATGGCATCTTCTTTAGTTGCCACACTTGGATGGTGGATGGTGACGTTGCCCATAGTCTCGTTGACTTCAATGATGCTGGTGTCATCGCCATGATCTTCATCCATGAACCTTGACAAATCAGGTTGATCCTGAGAAGTTAACATACCAGATGTAATCCTTTGGGGGGAGCCTTTGCCAATGATTGGAGAAGGCATACGTAGATGTGGGGATTTGACAGGAGGTTTGATGACTGTTAAATTAGCTTCGTCATCTGGAATGGGGATAGAGAGGTCTGTGTTCATTATTGATACATTGTTAGTCACATTGTTGTCACTTTCCTCTTGATAAACTTGACCACTGTCTTCATCGTTACCTATTTGGGAAACGTTGAACCAAATGGACCGTCTTCTATCTGGCGTGGTGATTGAGTTGGTTCTTCTCTTTTTCATAACGTGGTTCAAATTGTTTGAACTGTTGAACGGAACTCTTTTTCCATTATCGTTTGACAAGAGTTCAGAATCATTGAACTCATTCTGGACCAAAACTCTACAGATGTTATTTGTATCAAAAACCAAATCAACTGTGTAGTCTGGATCCAAATCGCAGTGTTCGTAATTCTGAATCTGGTTGATCACCAATGGGTCTTCCAATGGATAAAGTCTCTTGAATCTTTCACCAATTTCAGCTGAAACGGTTCTTAAAGTGTTGGAACCGTTGGTGAGATGCAAGAATTTTTTGACATTTGTGTTTTGAGAGACGGCAGAAGTCACATATGTAGGATAGAACGCTGGAGGCATCATGAAGCTGGAATTCATCATCATTGGAGTAGGAATTTGAGTTAATCTGTGACCATTATCAAGATTCTGACTCATTGAAGCTTCCAATCCTTCGGAACCTTCCCTTTTGGAGTCCGCTCCACTGGGCGGAATGATCACCACTTGCAACTTGAACATCTTAGAGACGTTTTCAATGGGGTTTTAGGATAAAGAAGAGTTTGTTTGAACAATTAAAATTTTCGTTTACCCAAAACGGTAACTCTTTGAGTCCAGCGCTCATGTGCTCAGCAAACGGGTAAAACAGGCATTTATCTTGGCAGCAAAATGGGTAAGTGGGGGTTTTCAAACAATCCGCAACTGCTTGAATTTTGGGCTATCAAACAAACAAGTTTTCAGCTTTTTAACGTTGTTGGTTGCCAAAATCGCAATTTTATCTCCCCCAATACCATAGCGACGTGGCTTCAAAACAGCACAGCTGTATTACCCATATTAATTCACCATACTGGTCTTTGCTAAGCACGTTTTAACGCTGTTTTGGCCATTTTTGTGTCACGTGACCTTGATATTTTCAGCAACTTGCGTCTTCATTTTTTTTCCAAATCACAAATCTAACCTTGTTCTTTAGCTTTGATATGGATTTTGAAGATTCGAACGCTCCCAGCGAGGGTCCATTGGACGCATATATTCATAAGGCATGTGTGCAGCACCGTGTGGTTTTGGATTACATCACTCCATTGACAATCCAGAGATGGGTGAGTGTTTACGTTCTAATTGCCATTTTTATGTTCAGAATCATATACGCAGAAGGTTGGTACATTGTGTGCTACACATGGGCTATTTTCCTGCTAAATATGTTCCTCAAGTTCTTGACGCCGAAATTTGATCCAAGTTTGGAGCAGGAATTTGCTGATCAGTCCATTGAAGAGGGTGTTTCCAAGATGGACGAAAACGATGATGAATTCAAGCCATTCATCAGAAGATTACCGGAGTTCAAGTTCTGGGAAAAGACTTTCTACTCCACTTTTGCGGCCTTAGTGGCGTCCTTCATTCCAATCTTTGATGTTCCTGTGTTTTGGCCAATCTTATTGATGTATTTTGTTCTTCTTTTCATTCTCACTATGAGAAAACAAATTCAGCACATGATCAAGTTCCACTACATCCCTTGGGATTTTGGTAAGGCTAAGTATAATGGTATTTAGATTTAGAAAATAGGAGAGTTATAACGTAAAATCAAGGCAACGGAGATGACGGTGATGAGTAAACCACATAATCCCATAGGAGTTGAGAACAGAATCAATGTGGTGCGCAATAGGGTTTCCATCAGGACGTTTATCTTGTAATTGGTGTCATGGTTGATATCGTAGCCGAAGTTGGCGCTTTGAACAAACGTGGACTTTGGTTTCATCAATGGAATCTTCGTATGCAGAAACACCGGTTTGTGATCAGACAACGTGCATTGAGGAATAGAGTCGTACTCTAAAATCTCCGCTTCGTCGTGAGAAAGATAAACAATACGGTCACACCAAGAGGGTGTCCTTTTCGCGTCCAATTTATCAACGTGGCCTCTTTTATATTTGTAAGTCTGTTTGAATTTGATAAGCTCTTCTTTGAAATGAGCTAATTCATTATTCAACACGGCCACAAACTGGTCAACATTGTTCTTATCCACGCGATAGTTGAAGTCTCCCATGACAAAACAGTGGCATTCTTGTTTGAGAACACTCAACCCGTCATCAAATTTAACACCAGTTAGAACATTGAAAAGATCTTCATTTCGTCTCTTTAAATTGGCATCTGACTCACCAGCATTCAAATGAAGAGAAACAAAGGTGATAACCTGACCTTTGAACCCAACTCTTATCCCTACAGCACCTTTCAGTCTGGTACAATACAACCCAATAGGAACACCTCTACTGGAAACAATATCTTCAATATTGGTCAAATCATGGGTGAAAATTACGAGTCCGACGCTCCCAAAATGTGCTAAGCTACCACAAACAATTTCCTTACTGTAATGATTGGTAAGATCGTTGCTCAGTTGGTCCGAAAGTGATTTCAAAATTCCATCAATGGTTCTGAATGATGTACCATCAATCACAGAAGACAATTCTTGAAATGCAAAAACAATCAAATCAGGGCACAATTCAGGCATTCTAGACTTCACCTCATTAAAAATGGTCTTTGGAACCTGCTTGCCACAGTTGAATGTCAAACAATACACGTCCATGATAAGAAAAGCTAAAGAGCAAGTGAAATTTTCTAGATTTTGCTCAGCAAAAAAGCTGAATCAAAAAGATCCATCACCGTACTTTGGCGTTGTGTTGATGTTGATAGTTGTGTTGAGGGTGGAAGTTCCAGTTTGGTGGTGAAAACGCATTTTTAAACGGGTGAAATTAGATTTTTCATTCTTTTGCCTTCGGATGGGACGGAATTCAAATATTGAACATGCAGTATTAGACCAATAATTTTATGAATGTATTGATGTCCGTGGTAATTGAATCTTTAATGTGAAAAGCTTTATCTCAAGAAACAACTTTTCACTTTTTAGTCTACCAAACGCTGTTTGTGGTTTGAGCAGCTGTAAATAGGCTCATTGAATAGCTGGTTTTTGCATCAAGCGCACTTTTCTGTTTCAATGTTAAAAAAGCTCATCCACATCCATCACAATGTAGTTTAAAAAAAAAGTGTTGAATAAATTGAGTACAAAATTTAATATCTATGAGCCTCCATGAAGTATAGGTTAAAATTCAAGCCTACAATTCATCAACCTATTGTCAAATTAAAGCATAACGGGGCCTCTTGCTGTAGAAATATGACCATCACAACATCAATGGTTATCAAGTTATTTAAGATTTAACTTATCCACAACTGCAGAAATGTCGTGGCTTAAAAAAACAAGCTAAGCCTAAACTGATGGCATCTCGCAGCACAATGTTCCGTTCAATGCACAGAACAATGCTGTCAATCATTCAAGATATCGAAGAGTGCAAAATTACAAAGATTATTTGCGGGAAAAACGGGATTAAAGTAACCTAAAAACGCTAGAAAAAGTGTATCAGTTAAGACCACCTATGTAGATTTCGAAATTTTGATGAGATTTTGGGAACTCTTGGGTTTATAGTCTCACATCAGGGACTTTTCAAATAAAACATTGGTTTGCTATATGGATTCATCAAATGTTTTAGATATATTGTAAATGTAATGCTGCTTGGAATCATCGATTGTTTTCGCGTGAATAACTGGGATTTGAATACTGGCTTGCTATCTGCGGCCTTCTTTATGAGTGCTACTTACGCTTTATGAATATCATCCGTAATTCAAAACTCTGTTGACTTGACCTTTCTGTGCTATGATATGATGTAGTGTATTTCTATGAGGAATCATCAATTGTAATATTTTGTTGAACTAGGATTTAAATACTGGCTTGCTATCTGTCGCCTTTTTTATGAGTGCTACATAAGCCCTATGAATATAGCCCGTTATTTGAAACTCTGTTGAGTGAGACCTTGCTTTGCGGAATAATTATCAGTTGTTTAGATAGATTATAGTCAATACTGACTTTAGTTTAAAGATTGGGTCGCTGATCGGATTCATCAATTCTTTGAGAAAACGCAATTTAAGGTCATAATGGAGCGTGAATTGGAAGTAGTGCTTGTGAAGAAACTACTCAAATTAAGAGCAAAAACTTGAAAAGAAAAAAGTGAAACAAAAATATCATTATTTCAATTTTCATGCTTAGCATTTATAGTTGAAAAGTATGAAGATGGTATTTAGAGCGTTTGAATTAAGAAAAACCCAGTTAATTTACATATTTGCAAAAGATAAAACTGGAGTGCAAATGAATTGTTTGTTTAAACATGGAAAAAGTAAAAACCGAGTCTCTCGACACATTGGATCACGTGACCGTTTAAGCTTTCTCTGTTAACTGAAATCCTATTATTAAATTAAACATTAACTAAAAAACGAAATAGAAACAAGGGAGAACTCAAAATAAAAGATTAATTAAATTAGACTCTGGTGTCAGAGCTTGAAGGGTGAGAAATGGAAGAGTTTTGTTCTTTTTCTGGATTCGGAGTTTCTGGTGCTGGAGACAGAGCAGAGGTAATTTGAGGCTTGTCGGTGAACTTGGTACCCTTCAATGCGTCAGGTCTGTAGAATCTCAAATCGATTCTACCTAACAAGTAAACCCAGTTGACAATTGTTTCCAAGGCCCCCCATAGGACGTACATGACAACTGGCTTGTAAATCCAGGATTGACTGTCGGCAGTATCGTCAATGAAACAAGCGACACATCTGAAAATGGCACCAAGGAAGACGAAGACCGAGGTGGTGGCAACAATAATGATGGAGATGTTGTGCTTAGCAGAGAACTTGGAGTCACCGGCGTTTTCGAATTCAGCAAGTTCTTGTTCTTCTGGACCATCTTGGCCATCAACGAACGTGGAGTTACCACCAACAACGGTTCTCAAAGCAGGTCTGGGGTCATTGATGTAGGCATTCACAAATAGAGCTTCACCTTCCTCGGATGCGTTAACAGGAGTGAAGTAAGTTGGTGCAAAGGACTTGATCCAAAATGGTTGGTAGACTAATGCAGACTTTTCAGCGGTGGTAGTTGGTAAGACGAAGGAGAACGCAACAAGAGCCATAGAAGCCAAGGAGTAAAGAGAAATCAGAATGGAGGTGACCTTCACAACGTTACGACACATGTCGAAGTGGGAACGAGAAAGGAAGTAAAGATATGGAACCACACCTGCAACAATGGTCATCACAACAACGGCTGTGACAACTGAGTAGAGGAAAATCATAAGAGCCCAGAACCACTTGTGGTTACCAATAATTGGGTGTCTCCAAGTGAAGAGACGTTGGGCTAACACCAAATTGAAGGAAGCTAAGAAAACAATTGGTAAGACAATCAACACTTCAGATGCAATACCAACATGTAACTTCAGGATATCCTTGGCCCACACAATTCTCAACGCAAAACCCAACCATCTCATGGTGGCATAAAAAGATAAAAGTGCAGAAAGCAAGAACTTGTGGCCTCTCTTCCAGTTGATTGCAAAAAGAGTACCATGTGCAATTGCAATGATAGCAAACATAGCAACAAAAACTGCACTAGGAGCAACATCCTTTTGAGAAGGATAATCACCAAATTGAGACATTTGTTGTCCTTGCACATAATTCACAAGGAATGGAGGAATTTCATGAACGTCTGAAATACCTAAGAACTCTTGAGTTATACCAATCAATTTGGTAATACCGGTTCCATCAGCAGCACCATCAGTTTTAATTTTAATCAATTGGGCAATAGCAGCACTCATTTTTTTTCAATCGACTAAGAGAAGCTACAGAAGAAGCTACAGAAGAAAACGTAGAGTGGAATGTTCTAAAGAACAAAAGTAGTGGAAAAAGAAGAAAAAAAGTTTCAAATGTTGGGTAGGTCATCGGTAGGTGACAGAAAAATTTACATTTATAAATTGTTGGGGCAAGAGCTTATTGTGCGCGATGATGGGGGTTTGGCATCAAAAGTAGGTGACCGAACCAAACAGTGTGCGGGGCAGCAAGTGAGGGGAGGAGAAGTGACCCCCTTGAATCATGCAGACCAGATTTGGTCGGTCAGTCACGAGTGACTTTTACCGTTAACCGTTGATGGAAAAAATTTTGACAGCTGCGCCCTGTGCAAAAAAGAAAAAAAAACGGTGGGATAGGATTCCGAAAAGTAAACAGAAGCTGCATGCCAAGACTTTGGCGCGACAGGGTCCATGTCGTGGCCAATGACAAGGTTTTGCTCAGCATAAGTAGTTGCCGACAGTTTTGCCTTCAGTCTGTATTGGCTCTTTCTTTCTTTGCTCACATGATATTCAACATTGCTAGAGTTTCCACTAGCTACGCCCCTGGAACTTCTTCCTTTTCTCATTTGCACACTCACGACATCACCATTGGTGGTAAGGCAGTTACACAGCACTGCCAGACTTTCGACCATATCACCTTCTATGTTTCTTCGCCAAAGATCATGGCAAACCACATGGTAAAAGCGTATGGATTTTCTCTCTACGCAACAATGGGGTTGGAAACGGGATCTCGCAACGTGACCGCCGTTGCCGTTAAAAACGGCGACGTTATTTTTGTATTCAAAGGCGCATTGAGACCCTTGCATACAACTCCAGATGTGGCTTTAGTAGATGAGATCCACCGGCACGTTGCTGTGCATGGAGATGCGGTGAAAGATGTATGTTTTCAGGTTGAGGATGTTCATTCTGCAATGGCTATTGCCGAAAATGGCGGAGCTGAAATCTTGGCTCCAGCGAAGACCATCCATGATCCCAATGGCACTATCATCATAGCACAGGTCAAAGGTTTGAATGACATTGTTCACACTTTTGTGAACAGAAAGGACTACAGAGGCTTTTTACCAGGCTTCAAATTGGTGCAAACAATCGCCAGCTATTCTCACATCAAATTGGATTCAATCGACCATTGTGTTCAAAATGAAGACTGGAACAAGATGGACCAAGCATGCGAATTCTATCAAAATGCCTTTGGATTTCACAAATTTTGGTCAGTTGATGAGAAGCAAGTTTCAACACAATATTCAGCCTTGAAATCAACCGTCATGGCATCGCCTGAAGAGTTCATCAAAATGCCAATTAACGAGCCTGCAATTGGATTGAAAAAATCACAAATTGAAGAGTTCATTGAATTCAATCATGGCTCGGGTGTTCAACATGTCGCACTTAAGACAAACGATATAGTTTCCACTGTCAAATATATGAAAGAACGGGGTGTCGATTTCATTCAGGTTCCAGACGAGTATTATGTAAATTTGAAAAACAGAATGAAAACAGAAAAGCACCCCAAAATCATTGAGTCAATGAAACTAATTCAACAATGCGGACTACTCGTTGATTTTGACGAAAATGGATATCTTCTACAGCTATTCACAAGACCGCTATTTGACAGACCAACGTTTTTCTTTGAAATCATCCAAAGACATGACCATAACGGGTTTGGTGCAGGTAATTTTAAAGGCTTGTTTGAAGTCTTGGAAAAGGACCAAGAAAGAAGAGGTAATTTAACAACGCAGAATGCTGAAGATCAAAGCAAAAATTTAGCAGACGGTGCAATCGATCAAGTCACAAATGAGGACACAGAAATTGACGCTACTATTAACTGATTAGCTTAGTTGCAGGGGCAAACCTTTAAATGACACATTTTTTTTCAACACAAAGTTTATCATCATTTTATACATTTCAACACTTACGCTCATGAGCATGCTTACGTAACAATATTTTTTAAGATTCTAGAGATCACTCTCTTCTCATGGAAATCGTCTCGTTTGACGTGGAGAAGTTTCTGACAGTATATCGGGGACCGCCAATCCGACACAGTCGATTGGAAAAGGCACCTGATGGGTTTATTCAGCTGGTTTTGGGCTCAGAAAGTCTTGAAATGGATATGGAAATAGAAATGGATAGATATGGACTACAAGATGGAGACGAGATCTTAATGGAAAATGTTGGTAGCAAGTTCAGTGTTTGGGGGGAAATGGTGGATTTGAACATTATACCGCAAGGTAAAATAATTGAGTTGATCAAAGTAAAAGTTGATGGAGATTATTATGATAAGATACATCACTTTGTTAGCCATGGACCGGTTATCAATGCAAGTAATTTTCACATAGTTACGCCATATTTTGAGTTCATTTGTCTGAAAGTATTAGATTGTAAGCTTAAAGTGAATTGTTGTTGGAAATACCAAATTTGGATCATGGAAACTCTTTTCTTTCGAACTACTTTGAAAACATTGAATTGTCTCAAAGACTTATCAGAGTACATATTTGAGTTGCAAATGACAAAATATGAACTCAGCGAGACAAAGGATTGGTCTAAGCCAACGGTTTCTTCGTTCTACTCCACAGTGACAAATACCACAATGAAACTGCCAAACGACAATACCTGCAGAAAACTTGAAGGAATCGAAAAAACATTGTTACCTTTCCAAAGTCAATCAGTGGACTGGATGTTGTCTCACGAAGGGGTAAAGATGAACCAAGATGGGTCCATTTCATCTATTGATGTTAATGTTGATATGGATGCGAACGAAATTAGTGAAATGTTGGATAAATATACCCCAGGATGGACCAAAGTTCGGTTCACTAATGGGCTCAATAGCCACTCTGAAGTTTGGTTTAATCAGATCAATGGTGGTGTCATCACAACAGAAAGATTCAAATCCACCTTGAAACAAACCCCACCACCATGGGTTGCTAAAGCATTTCTCTGTGAAGAAATGGGCCTTGGTAAAACGTTAGAAGTTACTGCATTAATTTCAACTAATCCTAGAAAAAACATCAACATGGACCTCAAAAGGGATCCATTTGATAAAACACGACTTGTCAAAGAAAGTAAAACAACTTTAATTTTATGCCCTGAAACGATAATTTCACAATGGGTTGATGAAGTCGAAGGTTCGTCAAATCTTTCGGTTTTTGTTTATAAAGGTGTTATGGCTATGGAAGATGAAAATCGTTATTTGACACCAAAATCAATATCTGAAATTCTTACGCAATATGATATTGTTTTAACATCATACAATGTTCTTGCAAAGGAATTGGATAGAGCAATTTTTAAACCGACAGAAAGACCCAAACGAAATGCCAGCGGTGATCATGAAAGAATAGATTATTCTTCACCATTGATGTTATTGGAGTTTCATCGTTTGGTATTAGATGAAGCCCAATTAGCAACAATATCGATGTCAAAGGTGGCTAAATTTTCAAGGATCTTACCTCGCGTTCATACATGGTGCGTTTCAGGGACATTGATTAGAAAAAATTTGAATGATTTGTTATCACTCATCAAATCTCAAAGATTATACCCAATTGATATATTAAGTAACAAAGAATGGGATCTGATCCCAAGAAATCTATTTGACAGATTTATTAAATTTAGATGCTTGAGGCATACTAAACAAATGGTTGGTAATCAAGTTGAACTACCTCATCAAAAAAGAATTTTACTAAGATCTTCTTTTTCTAATATTGAATGGGATAATTATTCAAATTTGTACAATAGATTTTTACAGCAAGTTGGTCTTAATGAAATGGGGGAACCAATTGTTGAGGGATTTGATTTGGATAAATCACGCATGGGGATGCGTAAATGGTCCATTTGGCTTCGAATGATTTGTAATCATGCAATGATGTTAAAAAATGATGGAATAATAAAAGAAAAAAATGGTGATTTAATCAATAAGGATGAATTAAATATGGGGTCACTTGATAACGTTCTAAAAGATTTAATCAAAAATACAGAAATGGAAATTTATCATCATGATTCAATCATACTTAGAGAAGAATTAACGATTGGTAAGGTATGGGAATTTTTAAGAACACCAATGAAATCAAAAGTGGTTTTTGAAAAGGTGATATCGAAGCTTAATGATAGAATTAAGCTGTTTAAATTGAAATCCGAGCAAGCTACTGATTTAGACAAAAATATTTGGAATAACAGATTATTGAGAATGTACGATTTACTTCATCAAGCATATTTCATGCTTGCCTCTGCTCATTATCAACATTATAAACCAATGTGGCCCATTCCTGAAACATTTGATTTACTTTACGATAAATACAATGAAATGGCCGAAAAGGAAGAAGACCCAGTTAAAGTTGAAGATTTGACAGATGAGGAGAAGATCCATCATGAATTAGAAACCGAGTACTATACCAAGGCCGACGAATTGATCAATAGGATTTTGGAATTACCTCTTGCTAAAACAGAGGAAATGATCACAAAAATGAAGGATGAGTTCAATAAGCTGGAAAAGTATGAGGTTGTAAATAGTCCTGTGTTGCCAGAAGATGATGTTGTGATTCCATTAGAAGAAGACGAAGAGGATGAAGAGGAGGAGGGGGAGGAAAAGAAAGTTAAGAAAGAAGGTAACGACAAAGACAGCATTGAAAATCCACTCGTTTATCAAGTTTCTCTCCCTATCTCACAATCATTGATAGATGAACTTAATGACCCTAAACCATCATTACAATCCCAATTCACTAGTGAAAGGGCACTTGAAACAATCATTCAATTAGATACCCAGAGTGATGTTATTAATTCATGGTTTACAAGATTAGTCGAACTCCAATCTGTCCATGTTACTAGAGGAGATGAAGATCTAACAGGATCAGAATATGCGAACTCATTGGCCTTACAAGAAGAATCTCAAGCTTTGATTGACCAATTACCTCTTATTTTATCAGACAGAGAAAATGCTCTTAATAGGACTGAAATGGAAGTTAAACATGTTGAAGTTAAATCACGAGAACCAGAGGATAAAGATTGGATTCGAAAGAAAAAAAAGAGAGGCGGTAGCAGTAACGAAGTTTCCAGTTCTCAAGCAGCTCCCAGCGCTAAAAAGAGGAAACTTAAAAGTGAAGAATCGCAACAACAGTCTCCTATCTTCATTGAATTGGACAAACTCAGAAAACACGCTTGTCCTAATGCAGTCGAATATCCACGCTCTTCACTTAAAACTGTCTTATTGGAATTAACAGACGAAGTACAAAATGTTACAACAACATCGGGAATCTTTTCAACAGACACCGTTAAAGTTAGTAAGAAATCACTTGAAGAATGTATTAAAAAAGTCCGTTCGGAGCTCAATTTGCAAACAAAACGTGTTAAAATGATGAAGACCAAGTACGTTTCATTTATCAATGATACCTTCAATTCGAAAATTGGATATTATAAGGCACTTCAAACAAGATCGGACGAATTGGTCAAATATCAGCCCGGTTTGAATTCAACAATGAAACCAACTGATGTTGCTAAGAAAGAGATTGAATCTAATGAACATTCCATCTTAGCTCATGAATCTAAGGTCAGACAAAACAAATCCAGATTGAATTATTTAAAATCTTTGGCAGGTCCCAACACACAAGAGAACGTCTGTGTTATTTGTCGATTTTCAATTCTTGTTGGATCCTTAACACCCTGTGGTCATAAATATTGCCGTGAGTGTCTTGATGAATGGATGAAGAACAAGAAGATTTGTCCAGTTTGTAAGAAAACATTACACAAGGGCGATCTATACCATTTTGTTATATCTCAGGGTGGATTGCGCGGAGATGTTGTGAAGCCAGAAGAAGGAGCGAACGAGGGGACAGAAAACGAGCTAAGAGAGGACGACGATAACGACGAGGTTCTTAACGACCAACTCAAGCAATTGAAAAACAAACGATTGTTTGAGAAAGATCTCAATGTTGTCTACTCTTCAATGGACATGGATCAACTTAGAACGATCAATTCAATCCAATTGACCAAATCCTATGGGACGAAAATTGATATGATCATTAGACAGATTAAATATCTACGACAGATGGATCCTCAAGTACAAATATTGGTTTTTTCACAGTGGAACAAGTTCTTGACAATACTAAGCAAGGCATTGACCACAGAGGAGGTTGAATATAAGTCATGGACAGAAAAGAACTTGAGTTTGCCAGGTAGAACGGGTCAAAGACTGAATGTGTTTTCAACTGCAGGACAAAGGCCTGGTGCTGCATCAAAGAGTAGAGTCAATAGCACCAATAAACTTGACCAAGATATCAATGAATTCAAAAACGACTCAAAATATGCATGTTTTCTTTTAAACACGGTTGCACAAGCTGCGGGATTGACATTCACGAATGCCTCGCACGTCTTTCTTTGTGAGCCACTTGTCAATTTATCGTTAGAGCTGCAAGCTATCAGTAGAATCCATAGGATTGGGCAGAAACGAGAAACAAGCGTTTGGAATTTTGTCATCGAGGGAACCATTGAGGAATCAATTGCGTATTTGGGGACTAAGAAGAGATTGTTTGCAGCTCAAATGCGTGGTTCTTTGGGCTCGAGTGAGTTGGACGAGGATGCACTTGCAGAAAGAGAGTTAAGTAAGATCACACATGGTGATAAAAAGGAGGGGGAAAGTATTGATGACGACGATCTTTGGGGGGCTTTTTTTGCTACGAAGGAGGCCAAGGTGTTTTCCTCGATATACAATTATGTAGAGAGGGATGGGGAGTGAGACTGCGGGTTGAAAAGTCAATTGAAAGAAGTGAGAATATCAAGATATCATTAAGGATGTTAGTGAGATATCACATACGAGATGAGCGATAGTGCGAAAGCTATCATTAAGGATGTTACTAAGGAGATGGACAATGGTATGAAAGATTTTATTAAGGATATCACATACGAAATGGGCAATGGTATTAAAGATATTATTGAGACTATACATACGATATGGACAGTGTTATGAAAGCTATCATTAAGGATATTACTTAGGAGATGAACAATGTTATGAAAGACAACATAAGCGATGAGGGGACTGACTTGGTGTTGAAACGTACGACTTACATTCTCATTATGTTGCACCATGTTTCAAATTGGTATAATGATACGTAGAAAACACACATACAAAGTCACCCTCATCACACACACATGAAACTCATCATCTATGATACTAGAAAAACAAAACCAGGTTAGTATAAAGATATATAGAAATACACATACAAAAACGTATCAGACAGGCAAAAAATGGTCTTCATCAGAGGCACTAAAGATAATCCCATCGTTGATCAACTCGTCCAATGCTAATTGGATCGAGTCATAGTCCAGTTTCATGTTACTGCGGATGTAATCCACTGAAACACCTTCTGAAAGCTGTTTAGAAGCGTCCTGAATAAACTGCAAAACTTGACCAGATGTAGATCCCGCAGTGGATCCTGACGCACTGTTTTGAACAAACAGAGGCTCACTAGATCCTTTGACGTCCACATTCTGGCTTTGTCCAAACTTACCGCTCTGATGTAGCCAATTGGAGGTGACATTAAGAAAATGGTAAGGAATCAAATTGAAGTCGGTCACTTTGCGGATAGACTGAACGTGGGTTTGCAATTTACCTTGGAAATCACGGAGCGATGCAACAATTTCCACCCAATCGCCTACGAGGAACTCTGGTTGTTGGAACCCGTTGGACGAAGGATCGTCTTTGTTCGACCAAACACGCGTCTTGAGCGAGTGTGTTCCGTCTTCAAGCTCGTACATGTCGTAAGCCTGCTGCGGGTCAATAGTACGCAAGCAACCAAGCAAACGAACGGTCGAAAGCTCGATCCCGTTACAGGTGAAGGTCCCGTCGTTCGAAATGAGAGCATCATCAAGCATCTTGAGCGTCACCGGCGTGAGTTGCTGCTTCGAGTAAGTTCTGGAGTGGCCGGAGTCGGCCTGTGCCTCGTTTGAATTGGTGTTGAAGCCGCCATAACCGGTGCCATCGGAGTAAAAGTCAGACATTGTTTGCTTAGATGAAGAAGAAGAAGACGCGTCAAGAGATAGAAGTGAAAAATTGACGCGTCAGCGACAATATGGAAAGAAAATAATCTAGTGGTGTGAGTGATGGGTTTTAATAGCTGAAAGTAAGCTCATTGAATTTGCATAAACATGAGCTGCAGAATGATACTGGGATCGACTTATTAGGAACCTTTGTTGCTGAGTTATATATGAATATCCTTTATTGTAAAATACAGATTCACTGGGGATACAGTGGCGTAAAAACATTGAGAGTAAACGCACTGGATTGGTAAGCAAAAGAACTGCAGAACGAGATAAAAATGAATGTGCAAAGAGTTTTCGAAGTGCCGCTATTTATTAATATCTTTTATCATGAAAATGCGCTCTAGCAACGCAAGAAATGTTGTTGAAAGTTTGTAACTAAATGCATTCAAGTTAGTGCATCAAGATCTGTCCAATGAGCCTAGTAGCAATTTTCTGGGAGTTTGGGTTGTGGCATTATATACGCATATCTTTATTTGTAAAACTTGAGTTAGCAGGACGTGAAATGCTTCACTTGTGCTACAAAATACCACTTCCAATTTGTTAGCTTGATAGCCAATCAAAAACATTGTTAAAAGTGCATTGCGCGTTTGTTTTGTGATGCTACTTATGAATATCACTTTTTATGAAAAGGTTTCTATCAGCACAGGAAGTGCTATTGGAGCTCAACAAGCTTTTGCTCAAAGCGTTAACATTGCAGAGTTATTGAACAACACTAGTATTGGTTTTCAAAACGTCTGCCCTGTGTCAATACATTTAAACCTTTTTTAATGAAACGTCTACCATTGTATACTTTGCTCTATATAAGCAGCACTTGGTTTATACAGTAAGTTCATCCACACTGCAAAGTAGTTGTTTGAATTGTAAATATCACACATGTTTTAAGACATGCTTTTGTTATTTACAGAGATATAATCTGTGTTAATAGAAACATCATCTGCTCTACAGAGAAACATAATACATATGACAATCAACTCCATTTGGTTACTTGAACAAATAAAACCCAGCCTAAGACCCATTCTTGTTCACAGTAAGATAAAACACATGTCAAAAAAGCTTATTAAGGACTCGGTAGACTCACTAAAATTGTAAAATGTAGAAACCGAATTTAACCCGGTTTTGATCTGCACTATGAAGTTATTTCAATTACATTATGAAATAAGCATACGCTAGCTAATCTGCTCAACAATCTATGAAGTGTAATTGCCCAAGGTGAATACTTTAGACACAGAAATTATCTTATTTCCATGAGCTTGGCCAGGCTTAGACCTGATCTAATATATGGAGTAACTTAACATTTGCTAGAAAACGATAGCAAACCCCAAATGTGTTTACCCTTTTAGTTTGATAAACCATGCTTGATCCAAAAGGATGTTTTATAAAGTAGCCTAAGCTACACTACCTCGCCACTAAATAGAATTAATTTCTTTCAAAAAGGGCCACTAGTAATGTGAGCAAAGCCGCCAGCACTCTGAAAGTGGATACAAGGAATTTAAAATCTTAAACCATTTCAAACAACATCGGGTTCAATTCTTTAGGAGTTACTGCTATATCTGCTTATTTCTTTAAGAACACAACCAGTGTAGTCGGCCTGTTGCAATTAAACACTGTGTGGTCACACTTGCAAGATCTGCCAGATAAAACCACTACCTTGCGCTCTGGGTGTCTACAACACATTGCTATATCTGATTATTTCTTTCCATATAACTCTCTTTAGCAACACAACCATAGCAGTGGACGCGCTGAAACTAAATACATTAACATCCCACATCCAAAAGCTACTCAATGACACTGCAACTAACCCTGTACGCATGCGTGTCGCACCGCTATTCATGAATATCTCTTGTTAAAATCTACGTAAAAACTATCTATGCGTTCGAGCAATACGTGATGTAAGTGCAATAAGGAAAAACAAAGAACAAACCCAACCAAACCTACCAGGTTAGGCCGCGTTAGCGCATTTAGAAGCTGCAGTCCAAACTGTACTTGGCCACTCTATTAGAGTCAAAAACACCCCAGTGTGGTTCGACAGATGCACCGGAGGTGGAAGGCTTCCAGGCTTCGTCGAAGGCTTCAAAAACAAAGGTGTTGACACCCCAACCTCTCATGGCACAGACACCTTCTTGCCAGAACTCAGCAGCGTTGTCGGTGGATGGGACAGACGAACCAAAGTTGGAACCTTCAGTAGGCCACCCGGTTTCACCGACCCAAAAATCGATGTTGGTAGAACCCTTGGCGGTTTGAACCACTTGCAAAGCTTGCATGATATCGTCAAAAAAGGAGAATGAAGAGTTGGCCATAGTTTGTCCTTGCCAGTAGGAGAACGCATTGGCGTAGAAAACATCTGAAACCTCGATCGCTGAGTTTGCAGTACCATCCACAAGCTTATTCCATGAGTCCACAGTCCCCACTGGGATATCACCGTAGGATTCACCGTTCTTATCCTTGATGTTGCCCAAGAGTTCTTTGATTTCACTGATCATGTTGGCCAATTCTTCACCGGTCAAATCGCCTCTGTAGAGTGATTCGGACCCCACCAACACGTTCATGATTGCTGATTTGGAAATAGTAGGCAAATATTGCTTGAGAGCGTCCTGTTCCAGAGTGAATTTATCAGATGGAGTAGGCCAAACACCCAGGGTCAACTGGAAACCCTTTTCGTCTACAACCGGACCAAGGATCTGCAAGGTATTGCAGTCTGAAACTGAGTATGTCTTCACGTTCTGAGAGTAAGACTTGAGTGTATCAAGATCAGAAGCGTATTCGTCTGCTGTCTTACAAGCACCGCTGTTGTCTTTCACTCCAAGATTGAAGCCCAATGGGGCCAAAGCCAGTGCCGGAGTTGCAAGGCCGGCAATGGTCAAGGCCATAGCTGAAACGCTAGCTGTGAATTTCATTGTTTATGTGGGAGAAGAAAGTGGCGGATCCGGAATCTAAAGTTGGATCTGGAAATTTGTTTTTTTGTTTTCTTTTTCTGAGATGCTAAAAATATAGTGCGTGCTGAGCACATGAGCACTTTCCCAATGGGGAAATTTTACTTTTTTTTTCTTGGCGGATTTTTTTTTTCAGTTTCAAAATCAGCTCTTGTCTTCTAGAAAACCTCATTTTAAAGATGGCAAAGGACGAAAAAAAGACTTTAGAAGAGGAAATTGAAATTGACGTGACTGCATCTACACCACTTTCAAAAAAGGAGTTGAGATTGCTCAAAAAGGGGAAGAAAACAGCAGAAGAGTTGGAAAAAGAGAAGACAGGCAGCGGTTCAACAGAGTCCAAGCCAGATAACGGAGAAGCAAAGCCAAAGGCTACTAGTGGAAACTCGATTTGGATTGGAAATTTATCTTACGAAACGACAGAAGACGAACTCAAGGCGTTCGTTGTTTCAAAATCAACTATTGAAGACAGTGATATTGTGCGTGTTAAGCTTCCTAAAAACGGGCGTAAGAACAGAGGATTTTGTTACATGGATTTCAACACGGAAACCAACATGTCAATTGCCATCACTTTGAGTGAACAGGAGTTGAACGGGCGTAAACTTTTGATCAAACAAGGAACAAACTTTGAAGGTAGACCGGCCAAGGTGGAACAGGAAGGAAACCCACCTAGCAGAATCTTGTTTGTGGGTAACTTGGCATTTGACACAACAGACGAACTTTTGGAAACCCACTTTAGACATTGTGGTGAGATTCTCAAGATCAGAATGGCTACTTTTGAAGATTCTGGTAAGTGTAAAGGATTTGCTTTTATTGATTTCAAAGATGCAGAGGGTCCTACCAAGGCATTGAAGGACAAAAATTGCAAGAGAATGATGGGAAGAGCATTAAGAATGGAATTTGGTGAAGACAGATCTCAAAGAAAGCCAAAGAGAATACACGAAAGAGAGGACCAAGGTCATCAACAACCACAGCACCAATCTGAGCATGGTGATGAAGGCGGTAACAAGGTTGCTGAACGTAATGATTACGATCCAGCTAGAGGGTTCCAACCGAAACAGAAGAAACAAAGACGTGCTGAAAACGGTGATTACAGAATGAAGAGTTCGATTGCTTTGGCAACGGCCCAAAGAGCGTCTGCTGCAATTGTTGAGTCCAAGGGTAAGAAGACTACTTTTGATTAGTGTGTGTGTGTGTAGTGATGAATAGTTTATAATAGAGTTTGGTATATAAGCAATTAGCGGTTTATGGATAATGTGGAGTTGGAGCCGCATATGATGGAAATTGCATAGATTGATGGTAGAAAACTTTAGATTTGTGCTTTCTTTTGCTGTAGTGTTGACTCCAAGAGCAAAAAGAACCTATTACTGTTGTTGACTGTAAAAGTAAAAAACAGTGACGTGAAACTGTCTCATAGCCTAAATGTTGATAGCTTATGATAAGTAGAATAATACAGTACTAGTGCATGATGGAGTTTAGATCACTTAATAAAACAGTGGTACCGCTGCTTATACTGTGAAAGAAAAATCATTAACAGGTAAATATCAGTGTAGCGATGAATAACTTCATAATGAAGTTCAACTCACAAAACAATTCACGGGCTTAGGTGCTTGTGCCTAATAATATTATTTGTTAACCATAATGTTCAAAAGGAATAGAGTTAATTGGCAGATGAATGTCATTTTAAAAATTTACAAGTGTATAGTGAGGTTCAAGTGGCTTACTTGAGGTAGTTATTCTATTAGCCCTCACAAGAAGAACACTTATGATGCCATTTTTGATATTGTAGAAAAGAAAACAAGTTAGGTAGCTAGCAAGCACACTTCTATAATTAAGTGATTTGGTATATATCAGTACGGATTGTAAAATCAACGAGCAAAAGGCCTATTTTGCACATAGCTTATGTTCGTGCAAAACAAAATGAAGCGATTAGCGTGTTTTTGGTACCATGTTATTTGTATACTAGTACTTATTTTACTTAGATATCCACGGATGTGGCTTTTCAAAGCCTTATTTCATACTATAAACTTCACACGTGCATATCACCTTGTTGCCAATTGTAAAGGAAAAATCTATGAGATTAATTGCATGTAGATAAGGTCGAACTAATTTCAGAGTTTTATACTACTGTTATAGCAACTTAACACGCACATATTTTCATATCGTGAATAACACTGGAAGGAATATCTACTCAGACCATCAGCACACTTGTACTTTCTATTATTATTATATGTTATATCTGTACAAGCAAAAGAAACCTATTATAGTGTCAACTAAGTAGAAAGAAGCTAGGGTAACAATTTTAGAACCACGCTATCGCTTTCGCACCCTACCAAAAGTTACTCATCACTATCCCACGCTCAATCATACCACACTAGACCACGCTCCATTCAATCATACCACACTCCATTCAATCATACCACATCTTGATCAATTCTTCACTCACTGCACTTGGAGTCAACACACCTAAATCCGTGATCAACGCCGTGATGTATTGGTGTGGAGTAAAGTCCACTGTGGGCGTGTGCAAAAACTCACCGGCACACTCGCTGTTGTCGCCGTAATCACCGCTTTCACCGCTTTCACTTGGTAAATCGTCTTGTGCCAATGGGAACAATCTCACAAACTTATGACTTTCACTAACAACGTACACTGGTTTCTTTGCATTGTGCGCCAATACCCCAATCTGGTACGATCCCATGTGGTTTATAATACCTCCAGACTCTGAAACACCCTCTGCACCTACAAAAACCTTGTCCACTTTATTGATCACAAATCCCACCTGCGAATCTCTAATAAGAGAGGTAGGAACGTCTAAAGCCTTCAATGCTCTAGCCATATCTTTTCCTGTCTTTGAAGAAAGGCCATTGGCAGGTAAAGCTTCTGTGACATAGACTTTAAATCTCACAAACTTTTCCTTTGCGTGAGCTAAAAGCGCTAAAACCACTCTGGAATAGGAGTGGATCAAAATCACGTCGTCATCCTTAATAAATGGTAAGCCTATTTTCGCAATCATGTCTCTGGATTCCTTTGCTCTAGTTAAAAAGAGTTGTCCATTTTCCACCAAATGAGTTCTGCATGCTTCCCAGTCAGAATAAAGATGTGTGTTTCTCAGAACAAATCTTGTAAAAAGATCGCAACCAGCAGAGAGAGAAACCGCGTTGTGAACCGAGGAACGAAGTTCCTCTGTAGCTTGCGACAAAAGTGACATTAATTCGCTTGCTGTGGACGGTCTTTCTTGGCGTAAAAGCGTGAGAAGTGCTTCAATAGCTGCCACAGGCATAGTCATGTCTTCATCCTCGCTTAAATGCTGCAAATATGTCGTTTTAATGTCGAATTTTGTCATTTTCAAAAGAAACCAGACACTCTAAGCAGAGAAAGTGAAAAATTTCAATATCTTCACCTTTATTTCTTCTTATTCTGTACTTATGATCCCAAAATTGGGCCCTTTGGGGCGTTTTTTTGTCTTAGTAAGGCATAACTCGACTTATAGCGACTTTATAATGAAAACCTCGGCTTTTAACGTGCGAAATATTGGCATTATAGCCCATGTTGACGCCGGAAAAACCACAACTACTGAAAGACTTCTTTTCTATGCTGGACTCACGCGTAGGATTGGGGATGTGGACGAAGGTGACACAGTGACCGATTTCCTTACTGCGGAAAGAGAACGCGGTGTTACGATTCAAAGTGCGGCCGTGACGGTCCCTTGGAACGGATCTAAAGTTAACGTTGTAGACACACCTGGACATGCTGATTTCACGTTTGAAGTGGTGCGTTCGTTGCGTGTGGTTGATGGCGCAGTGGTGGTTCTTGATGCTGTGGCTGGCGTCGAGCCACAGACCGAACGTGTGTGGCAACAGGCCAATAGACTTCCATCTTTGGTTTATGTGAATAAAATGGACAGAGACGGCGCGGGATTTGGTAGAAGCGTATTGGAGGTTGCAAGGGAGCTGAAGATTAAGCCTGCATTGCTTAATATCCCTTATTGGACCAAAGATGGGGCCAATAATGTGTTTTCTGGTGTGGTGGATGTGCTGAGCCAAAAAGTGCTCATGTGGAACATTGCGAAAGATCCTGATGGAAAGCTAATTGAGGTCTGTGATGTTGCGACAATTGGCGGTGATGTTCAAATAGAGGTCCAGAAGGCTAGAGCGGCGCTAGTGGACTCTTTAAGTGAATTTAACGACGAAGTCGTAGAGGCCTTTTTGGAGTGTGAAGATCCATTGTTGGTGTCAAGTGAGTTGCTCAAGAGCGCACTACGAGAGGCTACAGTGAAATCACAGCTTGTCCCTATTTTGTGCGGGTCCAGTTTCCAAAATATCGGCGTTCAACCCCTCATGGATGCCATCATCGATTACCTTCCTTCTCCAATGGATAAATCACCACCTAAGGTTACATCAGTTCAAAGAGCGAAGAAAAGAGGAGCTCTAGTGCCGGTGGAGGTGGAGGTTAACATTGACAAAAAACTGGAATCGGCTGTGGTCAATAAGAACAAGAATTTGACCGCTGCGTTGGCCTTCAAAGTTGTCAACCATCCAAATCGTGGTCTCATGACTTATGTGCGAGTTTATGCGGGAAAACTGCAAACCAACAGCACATTGATTAACTCCACAACAGGGGCCAAAATAAAGGTCGGTAGGTTGCTGGTGATGAACGGTGAAACGCCGCTAGAAGTGAAATATCTAAGCGCTGGCAATATCGGTGTCATAACAGGTACAGAAGAGGTTTCAACGGGAGATACGCTCCTGGGAACTTGTCAAGGAAAAACACTTAACCACCTCACACCAATGGAGACAGCAATGAAGTTGTTGCCTATTCCAGTGCCAGCACCTGTGTTTAGTGTTTCCATCGAACCAAACACTGTGGGTGATAAAAGAAAGTTGGAAACAAATCTTGCCATGATGTTGAAGGAAGATCCATCTTTGAAATTGACCTTTGACGAAGAGAGCAACCAACTGGTTCTCTCTGGGATGGGGGAGCTCCATTTGGATGTCACCAGAGATAGACTACATGAAATGAAAGTGAATGCCGAAATTGGCGAGGTTAGAGTAACCTACAAAGAAACAATAACAAAAGCAAGCGAATCAGTAACTAGAACTACAGAGGACGGATTTGGTGTGAAACTCAGAATTCTTCCATTTGAAAACGACGAAGCAGAGGTACTTGATTTCGAGTCATACGACCCCAACTTGGTTCACCGTCTAGATGAGAATAATATTGTCATTTTCTCTGAAACGGCGCATCCAGAATCGATCAAACGTGCTTTAGAACTTGAAGTCTGGCCCATTGCCTTATCATTCGAGAAAATTGTACAGTCTGTGATTTCAGGTGCGAATGGTGGACTTCAAATTGGTGGTCAATTGGCCCATCTGCCATTACACTCATTAGTGGTGAAAATTGAAAGTTACGACCTTCCACCGTTGGCAGAACTGAACAATTCTTCACCTCTCATCCAGCTAACGAGAAATGGGATTGTTGATGCCATCAAAGATGTCGGAGCCCAGAATTGGACATTGCTAGAACCTATTATGAATGTTAAGGTTTATGTGCTAAATGGTGATGTGGGTGCTGTTTCACAAGACTTGATGGGTGCACGAGGCGGCCAGATTGAAGGGATCATTAATGCAGGCACATCAACGGAAAACGGAGTTGATTACGATGATACGAATTCTGATTCTTTGGAAAACATATTTGTTCCATATGATCCTACGATGCAGTATATGAAGCATAACGAGGGAAGTCAGAAGATGGTCATTCTAGCACACGCACCACTCAGAGGCATGCTTGGGTATTTGAGCAAGTTAAGAAGCTTGACAAAGGGTCGAGGCGGTGTGGACATGGAAGTCAAGGGAATGCAGAGATGTGATAAGGGAAGTGTGAAAGAGATTTTGCAGTAAGTGTGAAAGAAAGCAGTGTGCGAGGTAAGCGAGTTGCACACGAGGCTGTGGGTTGGCACTGTGGTGCGACATGTAAATAGAAAATATTGACTTTGTACATTGAGTAAGTAGGTTTAGAGGGAGAATTCTTCTTTGAGTAAGATGTTGGCAGAAACAGTGCTTGTACTTATAAATTCTAATCAGTTTATGAAACATAGTTTTACTTCACAAATCATAATCATCAGCTAATTGAAACATGGTGATAACTTGTTAATAATCTGATTATAATCAATTATACATTGAGTGGTTTATGGGAACATTATTTTAATTTATAAATTGTATCAGTTAATGGGAACATAATCAGTTCAAACAAACATAATCAATTCATGGAAACATCTTCTTACTTTATAAATCATAATCGATTCATAGAAACATAACCAGTTCATATAAACACCTTTTCACAAACCATAATATCGCTTCATGTATATCTTAATCATAATCAATTTATAAACAAACGCTCCTTTCTACATCAAATCAACAATTCATCATAACGCCTTACATCCGTTTCATAGAATAGTTCACAAATTTTAAGCACCACCAACCCCCTCCCTCCCGCACACTCGCTCTGCTAACATGTAGATGACTTCATTATAAACAACAATAATCTAAAAGACATGGAATCAGGGTATTTTACCTCACCAAAATCTCATCTCCTCTCCTAACCCTACTACTAACACTTCCTCTTTACTCCATCAATACTTCTTCTTCTTTTCGTCAACACTCAATTCCCCTGCTCCTGCGTTCACTACCAACAGTAAGCCCCCCACAATGCTCAAGGTTTGAAAAAACTCGTATCTCAAGTAATCTCTTCTTGAGTCCTTAATACCGTATGTCCAGTAGTGATTTGTAGCAACATTGTGCACGCATAACAAACATGTGAGAACTGCTGCTGCAATTCTCGTCTTGTAGCCAATCGCAATTGAAAGACAGGAAAGTGAACCTAGCAACACAATAGGGACATTCCATAGTGAGAACTTCAATTGAAGAGAAAAGGAAAAGAACAGCACAATCAACATGATTCTACCGGCTAAAAGGAAATATTTCTTGTTCAGATCCTTTGTTTCCAGCATTGGCACACCTGCCATTGCCAATGATCTCTTGTCGATCACCAGAGAATCACTCAAAGCCAACAAAAGCCCTCCAATCACGCTAACATTCCGTAATAAGAAGCTAAAGTCAAACACCAAGCCGTATAACAGCCCCTGAAACACCACAATGGCTGCTAAAAGCCCTGAAGCCACTAAAGCCTGCTTACGCAGCACCACCAGCGTCGATCCAACCAACATTCCCACTAAAATCGACATTAAAATCACTCTAACCACCCATTCGTAGAGATGTCTGAACGTGGCCAAGTAATAAACCTGTTCCTTCCATTGCGAACTAATTCTCCAAGAGTCTTCAAAGAACGTAGCCACTATGAGAAGCCTACCAATGGCTGGAACAAACGGTTTGAAACCAGCAAGATATTTAGCCAGAAAAACGTCCAATTTTCTCTCAATTTTCGCCACCATGGGATGATCTGGTGGGATGTACGCGTTGATTTGCTGAATGATGCGATCAGACATGTTTAAGGGCTTGAAAATGGAGAATTCTAAGAAAAAGAAGTGATGATTCGTGTTCTTAAATTTCGCCTTGATTTTTTTTGCCTCCATAGTGATCTCTTTCTTCTCTCTCCTTTCACAATGGCAGGCCATTTAGAGCGTGAAATAGTGTGTTTGAAGCTCTGCAATGCAGCTCAGGGTGGAGCATTGCTGAAATACTTGGTGGTGCCGAAAGAACCGGCGGTTTGCAAGATTGGGCGGCAAAATTCACCCCGAAACACAAATTCAATCACAGATGGCTACTTTGACTCGCGTGTTCTCTCAAGAAACCACGCGGAGTTGTTTGTGAGGGACACAAGGGTGTACCTGCGCGATTTGAAGAGTTCTAACGGGACTTTTCTCAACGATTTGCGCCTGGAGCCGCTGAAAGAGTACGAAATTCACGTGGACGATAAAATCGACCTTGGGACGACGCTGGAGTCGCAGATGGCGCATAGAAAAATT
Organism: Saturnispora bothae; assembly: GCA_030462855.1. Lineage (NCBI taxonomy): Eukaryota > Fungi > Ascomycota > Pichiomycetes > Pichiales > Pichiaceae > Saturnispora > Saturnispora bothae. Next base: position 49,257 of record JAKVQQ010000014.1, on the reverse strand, counting down.
ACATGTGTGGTGCGTAGCATTGACTTTGTCCCCCTAGAGGTTTACGAGCAGAAAGTGGCTCAATTGCGCGACCTAGGCGACCTCCAAGCAAAAAGATTGGATTTGTACACAACTCCGCTGGATGCGGTGCTTTTTGGTGGAGTTTTGGAAACAGATTCAGATTCACATGGAGACAATCTCCTAGACTTGTTGAACGAAAATCCCAGCGCTGAAGACGCTGATGAGGCTGTTCCAGATGATTTTGTGCTTGACAAACTTGCACTTGCTTTGACCAACCAGCTTGTACAGCAACAGCGGCTTCAGGCAATGGCAAGGTTTGTGAAGAACTATAACAACATTGTGGCTGCAAATTTAGAGCCAGATCTCTGGTGTGAGTTGAATAAACAGCTGAAAGACCTTAATGTCCAAGTTCAAGTAAAGACTGAAACCGCATTGCAGCTGCAGAAAGAGCTGGAAAACAGTCATTGCCAGCGTCTTGACGATGAGGGTGAGCGTGTGGTTAATTTACAAGACCAGCTGGAGATTGAAAAGGACCGTCTTGCGCAGATCCAGCTGCAGTTCAAAGAAAAGGAACATAAAATGGCATTGCTAGAAAAGGAGAAAATGGCCCAGCTGGAAAAGGAGCACTATTTGGAAAATCTTCTGCAGGAACAGCAACAAAAGACCAAAGTCCTGGAGACAAAGGTCAGGCAGTTGGAGAAGAAGGAGGAAAAGCCAGAGTTGAAGAATGTGGATGAAAAGCGAGAGATGGAGTCGAAATCAAAAGTGATACCAACCGTAAGCAACGTCACACAAACTGTTGACCCCTCTAGCTCTAGGATGCTCTATTGTGGGCTTCTGATGGGCGTTGCGGGCGGCATTGGTGCTAATTATGTGCTGGGCAAGATGTAGTGGCTTTATATTGCTGCTGGGAAGGATTTAATTGCTGTATAGCGCTGCTATGTAGCTACTAGTGTGTTTGATGAGTTAGAGACGTGTTTAGTGCAGATGTTGGAATTTGAAATAGTAAGTGCGAGTGGCATTTAAAACTTGATGGAAATCACACAGTGTGATGTTGGTAACACCGCTCTCAAGGGATATCGCAAGCACGCTCTATATTTTCTGAATGCGGCTTCTGTGATGCTTGAGATTGTTTTCCACGGGACTCCAAATGATAGACATTCTATAACTGTACGATAAATACCGATAAATACCTAATGTTTGTATAGCTGTATGATGAATATTTAATGTTTGTATGATAAATATCTAACGTTTCTCTTTTATGCATTCACATTGCGCTGCATAATCCACCAGTATCATTGCCTCGTCCCCATCCACATCCATTTCTCCTCTATCACCATTCTATGACTGCTCGAAAAAGATCTGATGTTTCTATACGGGCAAACCACCACTAGTCTGCACAACATCAGATATAAACTTAATCATTCACATTCGTATGAGTACTTCCAACTCCAAGACTTGAACCACTTCGTCTATATCCACGTCTTTACACAAAATAGCTCTGCAATTGGATTTCACCGATAGCTTTGCAATTGAATTTTATCGTCCGCATATACTATGAGCACCTCATGAGCCTGCCGATTTCACCATTTGAATCACATCATCCACACCCATGTGTTCATTCACATCAATTCTTTTCACCTCACTAAACACAATTCTCTTCGCAAACTCCTTCTGCAATTCAACAGCCACATCCTCTATTGGAATCTCCATCTTTTCGCATTCCTTCATGCTTGTTTGCTGTTTTCCCTCAAGCCCGCAAATAACCAATTGCGGGTTGTTTAAGTATGCTAATTCTGGGTCAACATTGACACTGACGCCGTGCGAAGTGATGTTTCTTTTGATATTCAAACCCAAGCTAGCAATCTTGTTGCATTCTCCGCTCTCTCTCTTCACCCACACCCCGGTGTCACTTGTCAAACAAACGTTATCGATTCCTGAATTTTCAATTGATTTGGCCGTAGAAGACTCTAAAAGAGACACAAAACACCTTGAATTGAGACCTTCCCATTGAGCTAAATCGCACACAAAGTAGCTCACCAGCTGTCCCGGCCCATGGTACGTTATCTGACCTCCTCTATCTGTGTAAACCAATGGAATTTCTCCTAATGGGGTCAAAACACCGCCGTTTTCGCCAAAAAAAACCTTTGTAGCGTGACCAGCATGCGACTCTCGCTTCCCACCGGTGTATACGCTCTGAAACTGGAACGACATCATCACAGAGGCCAAATCAGACACTGATTTAACGCCATTGAGCCTTTTGAGCGTCAAATGACGCTCTAAAAGCCGGGTTTGAAGCTCAGACCCAAATTCGTAACCCCTGAAATGATTGGTGAAGTTCAAATGAACTAAAAATGGACGTAGGCCCTGTTTAGGCGTGAATATCCTACAGCTCATGAAGAAAAAGGTGTAGACACAGAGATGAAAAAAAATTAAAGATCTCACCTTGACGCGTCTTTTTTCTTCTTATCGTGATTTGATTTTCAATGGTATTTGTCCTCTGCGTGGCAGAGAAGAACTCAATTGCTAAGGAGGTTGCTATGCTGCTTTCCAGAAACCGGGCAGTAAACGAACCATCGTTGTACGACACCTACACGAGAAATTACGCGTTTGAAACCACTTTTGATTGGTTAGACAACGGAAAAACCAGTTGTTCGGTGGTTATGACAAGCGTTAGGGGCCATTTAACAGAGCTGGTACCCCCACGGGGAATGGAATGGGGTCAGGTGGACCCTTTCATGCTTTTTTCGTGTCCTTTAGAGTTCCAGATTAATGAATCCATGAATGGTGTTGCAGAAAACCTAGCTAGCTTCCAACAAGTTGACTATTTGATGATTTGGACAGATGCGGATCGTGAGGGTGAATTTATTGGTGCAGAAATTAGCGGTGTAGTCAATGTCGCTCAAGATAGAGTTTTTCGTGCACAATTTAGTCATTTGGAACGGAATCATATCTGGCACGCGGCAAATAGACCACGGAAATTGAATATGAACGAAGTACAAGCGGTGAAGACACGGATTGAAATTGATTTACGAACAGGATTTGCATTCACAAGACTTTTAACTTCTTCTTTAAAAGGTGTAGTAAGTCAACAGAAACAGAACCAGTTTGTTTCGTTTGGAAACTGTCAGTTTCCGACTTTGGGGTTTGTGGTGGACAGGTATGAACGACTGAAACAGTTCAAACAGGAGCCATTGTATGCGATTAGCTTAACAGTTGATCACAAACTCAAACTTGCATGGTCAAGAGGCCATTTGATAGACAGGCTTGTGATAACAGCGATCTATCAAAATTGCATTAATTCAGGCTACAAAGCAACTGTGAGTGGCATTCAAGATACCCCCACCTCTAATTGGGCCCCATTACCACTGACTACCGTGGAACTTCAAAAGGATTGTTCGAGATATTTCAAACTCAGTGCGAAACAAACCCTTTCGATTGCAGAAACTCTTTACCAGCGAGGATTTATATCTTATCCTCGTACAGAAACAGATTCGTTTCCTAGAACAATGGATCTGAAATCATTGGTGGGTGTTCAATCCGAAAGCACATTTGCATGGAACGAATTTGCTAAAATAATGATAGAAAATGACGCCAAGTTTCGAATACCACGATCAGGTAAAAACAACGATGAAGCACATCCTCCAATTCATCCAGTCAAAGTGGCATCAGGACTCAATTCAACAGAGTCCAAAGTCTATGAATATATAGTAAGGCGATTTCTAGCTTGTTGTTCACCAGACGCCAAGGGTCAGAAAAGAATATTGACAGTTCAATGGGAAGGAGAGTTCTTTAGCACAAAGGGCCTAACAGTGACGCAAAGAAATTATCTCGATGTTTATCCCTACACCAAATGGGAATCAAATAAGGTCAACATACCTGAAATGGCTAAGGGCGAAAGAATAGGCATCAAATCGGCGTTGATAAGCACAACAAACACGACTCCACCCAAGGGGTTGACAGAGACTGAATTGATTGCTCTCATGGATATAAATGGAATTGGAACAGATGCAACTATTGCAGATCATATAGAAAAGATTATCCAGCGAGGGTACATCAGAAAGATCAAGAGAAAGTCAATTCCATGGGGGGTGGATGCCAGATTGAATTTGGAACCTGAGTCCGGTAGAGGGGCTCAAGAGTATCTCTTACCAACAAGTTTAGGCTATGGGCTAACTACGGGTTTTGCTAAGTTGGGGTTGAGTGAAGTTGCATTGACGAAGCCTTTCTTGAGAAGAGAGATGGAGCACAAGTTGGTATTGGTGGGATCTGGGCAACTGAATGGCGACGAGGTGATCAGGGAGATCATTGGCGTGTTTATGAGAGTTTACGATGTTGTTCAGGGCAGAATCGGGGTATTGAGAGGGCAGTTGAGTGTGGGAGCATGTTGATGTGGTGCGGTTAAGAGAAAAGTATATTGAAGTGCGTTCAAGATACCAGGGATAGCATAGTAAATAGCATATAATATATTCAAAAGGATAAAACGAGAGTGCTAAATTTACAAAATGGTTAATATACAATAGCGGCAGTGTGCGCCTTAATAATGCTTGTGCTCAATGTGTGCAAGGTAGTTTTCGACGACTACTAGCAGAGCGACTTCATTGGAGGTCTATCAGGAACCATCCCCAAAGTGAAATCTTTTTTAAAGAGGGAGATGAGGCGTTCAGGCAATTCAGCGGAGTAAACGCCAGGGTCTGCGTGTGGATCTGCATTGTTGCTGAGAGTGGATGCAGTGTTAGCTGCAAAGGCGTTACCAGTGTTAGTGTTCGCAAATGCATTGGTAGTGGTGTTGCCATTAGCATTACTAGTATTGTTTCCAAATGCATTACCGGCATTACCAGTGTTTCCAAAGGCGTTAGTAGTATTGCTAGTAGTGTTTCCGAACGAATTACCAAATGGATTGCTGGTATCAGCGCTAGTAGCGTTGCTAGTGGTGTTTCCGAACGAATTTCCCGCAGTACCAGAGTTTTCAAAGGTACTACTAGCGTTCCCAGTGGTTCCAAAGCCACTACCAGCATTATTACCAGCGTTTCCAAACGCTCCACCACTTCCACTGCCAAATGGATTGCTAGTAGCGGTGCTAGCAGCGTTTCCAAATGCATTTCCAGAATTAGTGGCACTTCCAGCGTTTCCAAACGCATTAACACCAGCATTTCCAAACGCTCCACCAGTTCCACTGCCAAATGGATTACTGTTAGCGTTATTAGTGTTGCCAGCACTGTTGTTGGCACTGTTTCCAAAACTACCGCCAGCATTTCCAGCGTTTCCAAACGCTTTACCAGCACCACTACCAAATGGATTGCTGCTGGCATTGCTAGTACTGTTTCCAAAACCACTGGCGGCATTTCCAAACGCACCATTGCTACCAGTACCAAATGGACCAAAAGCGTTGGTATTAGCGACGCCTGAATTGCCACTACTTCCTGTGAAACCTGCACCATCACCACCAGAGTTGCCTGTATTACCTGAAAATGCATTGCTAGTGCCTGTAAAAACGTTGGTGGCATTGCTAGCGCCATTTGAAACATTTCCAAACGGAGATTGAACAGTGTTGGCGCCAGTTCCAGTAAAAGGACCGTTCAAACCACCTGAAAACCCGCCCCCAGTGCTTCCAAAGGCCGCTGAAGCTCCGAATGGGTTTGTCTGCGCCCCAAAGCCACTGCTACCAAATCCACTGCTACCAAATCCGCTGTTGGCAGCGCTAGGGCCCCCACCAAACGGATTGACGCCGCTAAAAGCGGTACCCCCATAGCCAGCACTACCCCCCGTCCCTGTGTGGGCAAATTTGCACCGATCTCCGTTCCTACACTCCCCTCGTTGGAAATATCTACACGGTTTCATAAGAAGAAAGTGAAGACCAAAGAAAAAAAAATGATTTGCCCTTGTCTCTCTCTTTCTTCTTCTTCTAAGAGCCCTTGTTTTTCCTCCTATGATCCCCCTACAAAGTCAGTGGACTCAGACGGATCACCCGGCAATTTCTAAGGCTTTGGCACAGCTGGCCACCTTTTCCCCCGGTCAAAGAGCTGCTCAGAAGCGCGCGCTAGACGCGTTCATCAAAATGCTCGCAGCTATCTTCAAAACTTACGCTCGTGTGCTTCAAACAGTGTTGCCACAGCTTCGAGGGACGGTTCCCGTGGAGCGAATTGCACATGTGCTCAAACTGGAGCTTTCAGCGGGCGAAAAGCACGTTGTAGCGGCCGATAGCGCCGGAAACGACCCGCTTTTGACGGCTCACACCTGCATTCTCTACATTGCGGACCTTTCCAGATACAGGACGCACGCGGTGAAGACATATCTTCCAAGGACGCCGCAATCGCGCAGCGATAACAACAATTACTCGAAATCTATTGAATTGTACAAGTTGGCACTACTGGTGATGCCCTCGCGTGGAGAGCCATTTAACCACATAGCAATCATTGACAACTGCAAGGGTGACAAATTCAACGTGGTGTACAACTTTGTGAGGGCCTCTTTCACCTCGCAACCGCACGACGTAGGGTTGACAAATTTGACCAATGTTTTAAACAAGGCACCAATGCAATCAAACTCAATTTACAAGAAGTATATCCAATGCAATAGGGCAGATAGAGCCAGTTTAACCAAAAATGATCGCATGGAGCTGCTGAAAATGCAGTTTTTAGTGGTAATTTGTGTGCATTTAATACCCGATCTTTGGGCAGACGTGGGTTGTGGACCCATTGAGTCTGAGTTTTACGCATTAATGACAAAACTTGACTACCACAAGCAAATCTTCAACGATTTCTATTTCAAGCAGCTTGTGGTGCTCTTTGGAGCGTTCGAACTGCTCTTGGACACGCATGAAACTCCAGCGCTGTGCGCAATCAAATCGTCTCCAGAAATCATTGAGAACTTTCTCAAGTTCATCATGAGATACGTTCAAAATTTCTTGTCAAACTTCGTCAACCAGTGGGACACACATTTCAAGAAGGTCCAAAACACAGATACGTCATCGATGGAGTTCTCAACTTCACTCTTACCCTCTCTACGCTTGCTGATCAATTGGTTTAACGCCAGAAACTTGCCTCGACTCTACATGACTCCCAACGTTCAGTCTTTGATGGGTAGGGTGTTCAACAAAATACATGGGTTTTTGACCAATCGTGGTTACGAACTCACGTCAACTTTGCCAAATAGAGACAGACTTTTCAAAGAGGACATCAATATCAACTCCTTCAAGCCAATTGGATTCACCTTTTCTGATTTCAACGACGACTTGCTTTGGAACCATGATGGCTCGGAAAAGGGCGTGTCGGCTTTGATTGGCGAAAGCGGGACCGTAGATAAGTCTCAGGATAACATTCTCAGATTAGTGGCCATCAGATCAATGGCTAAAGTGATATTACGAGATGGCATATTGAAAACCAAACAGGGCGAGCAGCTCTTCGATATAGAGGAGCAGGATGTTGTGATTGAAGCTGTGGCTTGTGGTGATGAAACTTCCAAGGACAGCATAAATAATAGAATAGATCAAGGAAAGAAGCCGAAAAACAAATCCAACAAGACCAAAAAGACCAAAAATAACAACAAGCAGACTAAGGCAAAGAGTAAAAAGGGTCCAAATGCATCTAATGGCTCTACCAAGGTGTCTAATGACTCTAATGGAGCCGTTGCCAATTATGCGGGGTCCTCGTTTGCACAGTTTGATTCGAAATTACCCGATAATTTGAAGATGCCTCTACTGAGACCACTCAGCGCCACTCCGGTGAGTGCGCAAGCTAACTCAAAGAGGGTCCCAGTTCAAGCAGATTGCAGTCAAGATGCAAGCAGTTCCCATCCACAGCCGATGTTCTCGCGAGAAGAGGAGCTGACCTCAATGGTATCCAATATCATAAACCGGCCACTAACTTCGGCAGGACCAAACTCGGCAACAAGCATGAGATCTCCAGGGTCAAGCTCAACACCTTCATCTGAACCTCGGCCAACCACAGGTCCAGCTGGACCATACTACTATGGCCAAAACAACGGCTCCAATTGGTATTCTAATGGGATCTGGAGTTCCAACGACCAGTTGACACAGCAGAATGGTAATTCAAATGGAATAAATGGATTCAATCCAAATGGCAACAACAATGGTGGTCCTGGAAGCCGTTGGCCAGTTTCATATGGGTTGGCCTATTCGAATGGGCAGATGTCCATGGGTTCTGGCGTGGTGGATATCAATGATTTTGGGCAGATGAACTGGAGAGCTTAGCGGAGCATGGTGGAGCGCAGTAATGGCATGCGATTCAGTGGGTGTTAATGCTGAAACGACCTAGCGATGTCATTATGTGCTAATGATATGGCTACGCGATGTCATTATGTGCTAATGATATGGCTACGCGATGTCATTATGTGCTAATGATATGGCTACGCGATGTCATTATGTGCTAATGATATGGCTACGCGATGTCATTATGTGCTAATGATATGGCTACGCGATGTCATTATGTGCTAATGATATGGCTACGCGATGTCATGGACAAAACTCAAACCTCATCATCCACCGCCAGATTCCCACTGGTTCATATTTGGAATACAACAGATCATCACTAGATTTCTCAAACCATCATGTACAGATTTTAAATGCCAATTATTAACATACTATAAGCCAGATTCCAACTACTGCTGCAAAATGCTTTTAGCAATGATCTTAGCAACGCTTCTAGCAACTTGCACAGCATATAAGAGCAGTTTGCGCTGCTTTGACTTTTGTCTAACTCCAGGCACCGTGTATACAGACATAAACGATGAATATCACCCTTTATATGGATCAAACGCTAAATAACTAGCGCTAAAAATTGCCCTGTTTACAGATAAAAACAGCAGCAAATATCACTGCGACGCTGAATATCACTGTGTGTAAAAATTGAATGCTAAGTATCACTTTTTATACAGATACGAAGACTAAATAGCACCATCTATACAGAGAAAACTCTAAATGTCACTTGCTAGATCTTACTTTCTGTAAAACTAAACACTAAATATCACCATTCTCACATATTAAATGCTAATTGTAACCTTCTCTACAGCTCAAACTCTAAATATCATTGTAACGCTGACTATCAACGTCCATGAAAATTGAACACTAAACACCACCTTTTTCTAAATCAAACCGTAACCCCTATGCACGCTTAGCTGCCTTCTAACACACATATATGACACTCTTGCTAGCTATAAATCAAATCCCAGTGGTAGAAGCTCACTGAGCGTTGCTACAGTCACTGCTTCAGGGTCCGCATCAGGACCATTCTGCAGTATCAGTATGCCCGTTTCGTCGGATTCGCAGTAATCGTCCCCTTCGCGCGTCTCACTGCTTGGTTTCGTTCTAAACTCCCACAGAAACTGTCTACATACACCGCAAGGAGATCCGCCATTACGCGTCACAACGGCCACTGCTACGCAGTTGGTGAAGCCCATACTTGCGGCATAGGCCATAGCCACACGTTCTGCGCAGACGCTACTACAAAACCCCCCGTTCTCTACGTTAGCTCCTGAGAACTGGGCCAGCTCGCCTTGGTCGTTTCGTACGAGGATTGCGGAACCTACTGGGTAATTCGAATAAGGCGAGTAAGAGCGGGATTGAGCTGCTATTGCCGCAGTACGCAACTCACGCAGTTGGACTTCAGTTAAACCAAAAACGCGACGTTCTAAGAGACGGTCAAAGGATGTTTTTAGGGGCATCTAAAGAGTGATATAGAAGATAAAGATATGGAAGGCAAAAAAAAAAAAGATAAGAAGCTGAGCACCACTTTTTCTTCTGCTCATATGCAGTCAAACTGGCACACAGAGGAGCGGGGGAGCCGATGATGAATGGGCAAATGATTTAGATGTAAATTTCAAATGAATAGCTACATGAAAATCGAAAAATGGGCTAAAAAGACGCGTTAGAACATATGAAAACAGTAAAAGATACGGAAAGATAGAAATGAAGTCGGAAAGACATGTATGAAGATAGGAATAAATATAAAGACAGATAGAAAGAGTTATTGGGACATATAAATAAGGATACAGTTATGGGGAGATAGAAATAAAGACCGAGAAATAGACATATTTACCAGATAGACAAGTTTTTTTGAAGACACGGAAGCATAAAGACAGAAAAGGGCACATAAATGAAGATGATGGCATGCTAAGATTGAAATAAAGAGAATGGCACGCTAAGATAGAAATGAAAATACAGGAAACTGCTAAACAGAGATAAGACACATTTACAAACAAAGAAAGATCATATGATTAAAACATGCAAATAAAGACACGATTACAAACAAAGAAAGATCATAAGATTGAACTAAAGAGAATGGCACGCTAAGATAGAAATGAAAATACAGGAAACTGCTAAACAGAGATAAGACACATTTACAAACAAAGAAAGATCATATGATTAAAACATGCAAATAAAGACACTCTCTATTCACACTCGTATATTGAAAAAAAATACACACATACACAAAAATATAATATTTAAACAGAAACACACACAGACACAAAATGAACACAAGTACCTTTAGACACAGAAACATGCAAAAACACATAAATCAAAATACATAAATAAAGATAGCGAGAGGAAACGACTCAGTGTCCTAGAGAAACTGATGAAAATACTATTAAAAAACATATTGATAAAGACTCCCCTCTCTGATAAGAAACATACAAATGAAGAAATATAAAGAAGCATACTGATTAAGACACAGAAAGGTACGCAGTCGCAGCAGCATATATGAAAACACTCTCTAAGACACTTTGTTCATACAGAAAGAAGTACAAACCCAGTTACATACATATGGAGACATTTAAAGACACTTGAAGACACACACATTTAGAGATACTCATAGACATTTAAAGACATACACACATATCACTAATGTATTCCACATAACCCATCATTTAATGTCTCCCCGTCTATCTCTCTTTCACCACTTCACGACCAAAGCTTGCGCGCGCTCGACCTTATTCTCCAACATACTCTTTTCAACCACAACACAACGCCCCACTGGCCCTGGATTCGACGCCAGAAAGCATCCACTTGTGAATAAAGAGCTTCCAACTCGCCCTCATTAGCAAGGACTTCGTCAGCCTTTGCAATTCTCGCAGCAGGAGCCATCTGCGCGTCAATTCGTTCCACCGCTTGTTCTTCGCTCAGTCCATTTCGAAGCATCAACCGGCGAATCTGCGTTGGCCGCGATACATATACAACCACAACCAGCGAGCAAATCCAGTCCAAGTGAGTTTCAAGCAATAGTGGCACGTCTAACACACACACCTTGACGTTGTTCAGCCAACAAGACACCACTTCTCGCAAAAGAGTCTTGATGATAGCCGGATGGGTGATGGAGTTGAGTTGCTTGAGCGCTGCTGGGTGTGTAAACACGTGTTGTCCCAAAGCAGGCCTGTTGATCTCACCAGATTCCAACACTAGGCCATCCACACAACCACCAAACGTGGCCACAATCGCATCGTACGCTGCACCGCCTCTTTGAGTCACTCGGCGTGCAATCTCGTCCGCATCCACCACGGTCGCACCCATAGCTGCCATGTGTGCACTCACACAGCTCTTGCCACTTCCAATCCCGCCTGTTAGCCCAATAATAATCATAACTACAAGAGATTTAGAGATAGAGGTATTCTTTAAAGATAGAAAGAGAAATAAATCTTTCTGTTCCTATGGCAGAATTAGCTAAATGGCTGGACGAAGCGGGATCTCTTCTTGCAGGAGTTCAGCTTGAGGAGCGTACGCTGAAGACAACACAGGTAGTGGCCAGTGGTGCGTTGCTGGCGAGAATCGCCCCAGTCTGTCTACTTAATTATCAAACTATTCACAATGAAATCCAACTTGAACATGATGGTGGTGATCTCGACACGACACAAGTTCTCTGTCGCTTTTTAGCGTCTGAAGCTGCTCGAGGGGGTAGCTTCATGTCCTTTGTGCGTTCTTTGCCTTCCATGGCCGACTTTGACCAGCTACCACTCTCTTGGTGTAATGACGAAGAAAGACGACAATGGTGGAACTGGTTACCTGCACGAGCACAGCGGTGTTTGCAGACTCAACTGGCCACTTTTGAAAATGACTGGGCCGTTTGCTGTCCAGAAACGGCTAGTTGTTCTCGTTCAGAGTATCTTCTTGCATGGCTTTGGGTTAACACCCGTTGTCTTTACTATCCAGCAAATCCCGGGCACGTTCCCTCCTCTTCAAGAAACAACATCACTATGGTTCCCTTGTTAGACATGGTGAACCACTGCTTTAACCCCAATGCAGTAGCCACTTGTGCCAAAGACGGACATTTCGAGCTCATTTCGTTAACTGCGATAGAAGCTGATACACCCATTTGGTTCACTTACGGCAACCATGACTCTATTGCGTTGTTGCTAGAGTATGGTTTTTGTATTCCTACACCATATGATTATGTGGATCTAACACATCGAATAACCCTGTTGATCAAGTTGAAACCCTTGATTGGCGAGTGGTTGAAAGAATCTGGCTATGAGGAGTTTGTTCTTGATTCTAATGGCATTGGCTTCCTGCTCAAAGTAGCTCTTGTGGCCATTGTATTGGATGATGAGGCTGTTTGTAAATCCACAAAGGATGAATGGATTTTGCATCCCTTGTTGAATTTGGCCACTTTGGGTGAAGATGTTGGCACAGAGTGTGACAACAAAGTGGTGGAATTGTTGAATCGATTAGTGAGATTAGAAAACGAGGATTTGGTATCCAAAAGGACCCAGATTGAAACCGAGATTGGCAATGTTACCAACGGCGATTGTGTAGGTGAAGTTAGCAAGGAGTCTAAGATTAATGGTTTGAATGGATTATTGGATGTTATTAAGACTCAATTGAGTGTATTGGAGAGTGCGGCACATTGAGCGTGGCTACATGTAAATAGGCAATATTATGCTGTATGCACTATTGCACTTAATGTGATGATTATGCAATTATAGTCTCAATGTGAATATGCAATAGTCTCAATGGTTTTTGATAATGGGGATGAAATTTTGAATGTGAACATCCACTTTATTTGAATATGACATATCAAGGTCAATTCAAATACTCTTTGTCAACTTTCATACGCTTTGTTCGAATTCGCAACACCAACTTTTTTTAAGCATGGCATTTCTTTTTAACCTCGCTCTTTTACTTCTCGCTTAATTCCTTTTATAAAAAACGTTTGCATTTAAAAAACAGGAAACAACAAATTGTCACACTTGTTGTGGTCATATTTCATTTATATACAGATAAGTATTTACAAAGAATCAGAAATGTCCAAGCTGGTTTTTTTACCATCTATTATTGTTGTAATCGCCACCTCTACTATTTCTATCATATCCACCTCTTTCACTTCTTTCATATCCACCTCTATTACCTCTTTCATAGCCTCCTCTGTTACCACCTCTATTGTCTCTTCTGTTACCTCTATCGTTCCATGAGTTTTCTCTCTTGAAACCATAACCACCATTGCCTCTTTGACCACCACCATTTCTTTGGTTACCACCATTTCTTTGTCTTGGTCTAGCACCAGTGAACTCAATTAAACCTTCTAATTCATCAAAATTAATTCTCATTTCAGCAGCATTTTTGTAACTCATACTCAATAACTTAGGCTCGTCCAAATCGTCAACTGGTTCACCTGCAAATTGGTTGAACATTAAAGCGTTATCCTTTGCAAGTGCGGTCATGTTGAATCTGGCAATCTTTGGTGGAACGTTCTTGTAGTTACCCAAGAATCCATAGATGGTATCATGAATGTATTCACGACCTAATCTTTTGGTAATGTTGGTGATATTTTCCTTCATGTTGACAAATTCATTAGTCTCATCATTCAATTCTTCCACTTCAAACACATTATTGTTTTTCTCTAATGCTTTAACAAAGGGCATTTCGTGTTTTGTTGCAAATAAAAGAGCTTCACCAAATGATCCATTTCTACCTGTTCTACCAATTTTGTGTGTATGTTGGTCAATTTCTGAACAAACACCAATCTGGATAACATGGGAAACGTTAGGGAAATCCATACCTCTTGCACCAATACCAGATGCAACAAGCACGCCTGATTTGGAGTTACGGAATCTGTTTTGCGAGTTGTCTCTTCTGTTTTGGGAAAGTTTACCGTGGAAACTGTAAACTGGTGAGCGCAAGTGGTAAGCATTCATTGTTTTCGATAACAGGGTTGAGAAAAAGTCGACTGCTGAAGTTGTTGATAAAAACACAATTGATTTGAATTTAGGATCTTCTTGTGATTTTGAGACAATGAATTCGCAAGCCCCAATGTAGGAATCAATTAATGAGTTTGTTTTAACCAATTTTTGAGTGATGTTCTTATTCACTTCTTCAGTTTTGGAACCGGTGACATCGATGAATGGGAAATTTTCGCCAATGGCGGATTCTGCCAACTCAAAAACATCCTCATTGATAGTTGCTGAAAAGAGCATTGTTTTAGGCTTAACATTTTCGTTTTCCATTTCCAATGGTTTTCTCAATGCGTTCAATTCCTCAATGATATCTTTGATATCTTGTTTAAAGTTACCATTGAGCAATTCATCTGCTTCGTCAATGATGATATTTTTCAAATGAACGAATTTAGATCTGAAAGCAGGCTGGTTTCTCAGCATATCCATGAATCTACCAGGTGAAGCAACGACCAAAGGAGAAACAGCTCCGGTTTTAAAATGCGACAAGATCCCATTGTATGGGGTTTGACCGATAACTAAAGGAATAAGCGATTTTTTCAAATCTTGGCTGTTATTGCCGCCACGACCACGGTTGCCGTATCTTGAAGACGAATAGTTTCTGGACTTGTTATTTGAAAGTTTGACAGCTGGTAAACAGTCTTTCAAGACCTTTTCCAATGACAACTGCGTCTGCAAAGCCAAATCTCTGGTTGGCGCAAAAACCACTGAGTCAACAAAATGGCCCTTCTCAGTGCTGTTAAGCACTGAATTAATGATAGGAATACCAAAGGCATATGTCTTACCTGTACCTGTCTTTGCACGCACAACAATACCGTTAGGAGACTCGATAAACTCATCAATACATTTGTGCTGAACAGGGGTTAACGTTGGCCCAACTGCTGCTTGAAATGCCTTTTTAAGACGTGGATGAAGTCCTGTTTCTTCCACAACCGCAGAGGTCACAATTTTCCCGGGAACCGCCGAGGAATAGAGGCGAATCAGGGATTTGAGCATAATAAAAGAGAATGTGGCAAAGAAAAATTGAAAAAAAAAAAAAAAAAAATTGATAGCGATGGGGGGCATTTTAAGGGCCCCATCTAAAATGATGCTAGAAACGCCAAATGTTGATATTTGGCATTGCCTGCTTCATTTCTTTATGGTGGCAAAAAACCCGCATTTTAAAAGCGCCATTTCTTGCCTTAGTCTATTTTTTTGGTGTTGCCCATACAAAACCTCTTCTTTTTACTCTTTCTTCTCTTAATATGGCAACTCTCGTTCGAGCCACGACGCCCACGACGCGATTGCTGCTTTCCCTGCTACCAGCAAAGTCTGCCACTGTTTTACTGCCACCTATGCTTGCAGAGCCCTTTCTAGTGCGCGACTCAGCCATTGAATACACCAACAGGATCAACAGCAGCGAAGTGTTCTCTCAAACACGCTCTTTTCCGCTGAAAACGGCACTTCCGCTGGTGCTGAAACCAGGCAGTGCTCTTGTGACGCCGACACCGCTTTCAGACCCGCTCAATGCGGTTCAAACGCTTCTTTTAGTGAATCCATTGATATTCTATCCGCAAATACTTGCTCAGCACGAGTCTGGACCGACAATATGGTCCATTATAAGCACCCATGGGACCAGTGCGGGGTCCAACGGGCCTTTCGATGTGGACCATATTTCCATGGGTGAGATGAGGCTTTCGAAAATTGGCTGTGGGCCCGCTAGCCAGGAGGATCTGGCTGTAGGTAACGTCATAAGAGACATTTTATTAAGTCCAGAGTTGAATCCGCAGTTGGAGTCAGAACACGACTCGCTCCTAAGCTCTATCGAACAGCTAGTGGTGAAGACCGTCAGCTGTGTGCCAAAGATTCAAAAGGAATCTGTCTTAGACGAGCTACTGGGTCTGTTGAACCAGATAATAGCCAATCTCGACTTAGACATGAAATTGTCTAAAGACCGGCTATTGGAGCTCTGTTTGGGGTCCAGTTATCGGTCCAAGGACAGAAAGTGGATTGCGTGGCAATTGGCGCACTTGAAATCGCTCTCCCCCAATTCAGAGACGCCGAAACTCAACAAGTTGGTTTAATCGTCTATAAAAGTGCACTATAATATAATATGCCATGCAATGCAATGCAAATGATCCCTATCTCATTCTGTACGAAACACAAGTGGCTCCCAAACGTGGTTGCCCCGCCTCCATTGCTCTCATTCTCTCGGCCTCGCGATACTCCACCACCTCTCTGGTGAGGCCCACCAGCAAAGATTTGTTACTTTCTCTCTCAAGGATCAACTGGCATCTTTCCGCCTCGATCTGGTCCATTTTTGATACCAAATGGTTGTATTTCATGCACATGTTCAGGTAGTTTTCTCGCAACGTCGTGA
Source organism: Saturnispora bothae (assembly GCA_030462855.1). Classification (NCBI taxonomy): domain Eukaryota; kingdom Fungi; phylum Ascomycota; class Pichiomycetes; order Pichiales; family Pichiaceae; genus Saturnispora; species Saturnispora bothae. The sequence goes on along the minus strand of JAKVQQ010000014.1, from coordinate 32,720 downwards.
ACGCTCGCTCCATGTCGGTTTCAGCACAATTGGTATTTTTCAGTAGCTTATCCAGATCTTCCTCGTTCCATTCCATGAGAAACTCGCCAGTGTTCACTTCCTCAAAAGCAGTGGGAGTTTGTGGACAATTCGAATCCGGTGAACTCAATTCTAAGTCTTCGATCAAGTCTTCAGGCAAGTCAAAGTTCATCTTCACGCAGAGAATAAAGAAAAGCAAGTCTTCTGCTAGGTATATTTTCTATAGAAGGAAATTTCAACAAAAAACTTTTTTTAAAAAAAAAAACTTTCTACATCGGCTAGGATGATGGGGGACGGTGCTTGAGCAAATCAACACAAGAACGATTTAGTAGCGCCTCGCAAGGCATCTCAACAGAGTTTTAACCGCGTTTCTGGAGCAACTCAACGTATTAAAATAAACCTTTTTGAAATTTATAAATTTAAACCTATAAACTATAAAAAAATCAAGCCGCTTATTTCAACTTCAAAGTGGTGTGACACTTACCACAGTATTGTCTGTCCTTCATGTTAGCCATGAAGATACCAGCACCACACTTTGGACATTCGTTTCTTAACTTGGTAACCTTACCTTCACCATCAACTTGGTAGTAGTTAAGGACAGCCAACTTAACAGACTTGTGCTTGTGTGGGATTCTCTTTGGGGTGGTGTAGACCTTCTTCTTTCTCTTCTTACCACCACCACGTAATCTCAAAACCAAGTGAAGGGTGGATTCCTTTTGGATGTTGTAGTCGGATAAAGTTCTACCGTCTTCCAATTGCTTACCGGCAAAGATCAATCTTTGTTGGTCAGGTGGAATACCTTCCTTGTCTTGGATCTTGGCCTTGACGTTGTCAATAGTGTCAGAAGATTCAACTTCTAAGGTAATAGTCTTACCTGTAAGAGTCTTAACAAAAATTTGCATGGTTCGTCTGCAGGAGTTGCTTCGTTCTTACCTAAAGAAAGAAAAGAAAGCTGTGATTTTGTGCAAGTGATTGCGAAAAATTTAAATTTTTGATTGCGTCGCTGGCAATTTTCAAACCCTTGAAACCCTCTCGCCAAGCACGTGACCAACGACGGTTTCGATCATTTGCCACGCAAGACGCTTGTTTTCAGACTTGGACTCAAAGCAGGACACAATGGTCATGGCCAGCATGTCTGTGTCCTCCTGCGGGTCCACCAAAACCCACCCCATGCGGTTTTTTTGCAGCTTTCCGATTTTCGCCTTGACTTGTTCAACACATCGTGTCCGCAATTGCAACAATTCACTCTCGTTCTCCGGAGTCCATCGCGGCTTGAGACCCCATTTACCATCTGAATTCGGATACATTGTTTTTTCTAGCGCTTTGACCATTTCAACACATTTCTGTTCATTGAATACCTTCTTCAGCACCATTGCATAGACAAGGTTGGTTAGAATCACATTGAGGATGGGCACTTTCAGCACCAGCTGCAAGCCCATTGTAATCAGGACCCACAAAAGCGGATATTGGCCCAGTTGCGACATGTGATTGATCAACTTTAGTAGCGGAACTAGGTCCGAGTATTTCAACGGCGGATGCACCGATTGGAACGAAATCTGCTTGAACAAAGCCAAAATTGAAATCACCTTGCCACTCCGCATGTTATCCTCGCAGAACACCTCATTCTTGACAGTATTTGGCCGTGTCATCTTATCTATTATCACCCAAAGTGCAAAATTGTCAGTGTAACCGTCAATAATACTCTTCATAACAACCCCGTCCAAAACTGCAACCAAAAAATCGCGTTCTAGCACACTCTCATTGATTCTGATGTGCCCTTCATTCTCATTACTGCCCTCGCTACCCAATTTATCCACCAGTTTACCCATCAATATTCGAGAATACGCCTGTTCTCGGTCAATCAGCCGGTTTTCGTCTGGTTTCAGCGCAAAGGGTACTTCCAGAGTCCCCTCAGTCCATTTCTGCACAACCTCAACCAAGTCTCGTACTAAAATCAGCACCCATTGGGTGTCTAAAGCTCTACATCGCCTTATCAGACCCTGTAAGATGGGATTTACGCGTAATTTGATCGCTTCTTCAAGCTCCGGTCGTGAATTTAGCTCCAAAGATGCATACCACGACTTCCAAACAAACGTATTCAACAGTAAACCTAGTAATTCGTCAATAGATCCGTTCATATCATCTTGATTTGTTTCTAGGCGGCCCAATAACGCGTTTTTTGCCGGAAAAAGCCTCCTGGGACCATTTGCAGACCCTTCCAACGGTCCCCGGTATAGTTTAGTGCCTCTTATCGACGTTCGGGCGGTTCTATGGATCATTATCAAATGAAATAAGATCAATAATCAGCTCTAAACTTTTTCTCTCCATCTTCTTCTTCTTTCTTTTCTTAATGACAGACAATAATCCACAACAAATACAGGGATTGACGCCATTAGATCCGGCAGCCACGCTACGCCAATCTTCAGCCTTGCAACAGGTTCAGATGCAAAAAACAACGAGACCAAACTTGCGTTTTGAACAGTTTTTATTGCAAGAATACAACTTAGGTCTTTATCCAGATAGGCCGGCGTGTGAATATTGGACAGCGTCTACAGCTTCTATGGGATATGGGTCGCAGCATAAAAATTCACAGGGTTACTGTCCATTGGGAAATTCATGTCCGCTCAAACATCCATCTAAAATCTTCAAGAATAAAATAGTTTGCAAGTATTGGTTGAGAGGTCTATGTAAAATGGGACCGAATTGTGATTTCCTCCATGAATACAACTTGTCAAGAATGCCCGAATGTGTCCATTATTCTCAAACGGGGGTTTGTCAACAGGCTGGAGAATGCATTTATTTGCATATTGATGCTAAAACTAAAGTTGCTGAATGTCCTGATTACTTGGAGTTGGGATTCTGTCCAGATGGTCCTAAATGCAGCAAGAGACACATTAGAAGAGTTCTTTGCGAGAGATACTTGGCTGGTTTCTGTCCTTCAGGTAGCCAATGTGAAAACTCGCATCCTAAATTCAGTGTTGTTAGATCTCAAAATGGGAGATTCAAGATTCAAAGTGATGAAGAGATAATAAAGAAGCGGTTGGAGACTTTGGCTGAGTCAGCTGCAGGTGCAGGTCTCGAACCCGGCATTGAGATGGCGTCTGCTGAAATGACAACCGCATAATTCTAATCATGGGTTTTTTAACAGAAACCTATCTAATACCCCCCTCTTTTACTTGTATATTGATATGTCTGATATGTATAGCATAGTGTGTTTAATTCCAGTAAATTGATTAGCTCTATGCTTCAGGATGTCACTGGATTGTATGGTTGAGACTACACTTCATGATATTATTTAGCTCTATGCTTGAGAACGTATTTAACCTTGAATTACAATACTCGGTTTTTAAATGCTCCTCAAGACTGTCTCATTGTGGGTTTCCAACAAGACTATCTTCTCGTATACTTGAATAACACAATAAACTTGCTTTCAGGGCATTATTTAACTCTAAAACTCATCGTCGCTTTCAAAATGGACCTCTAAACAGTCTCATCAACTTTGTTACACTGTATAGCACAATATATTCCATTAATTAAATCTAATACTCATTTTCACTTATTCATAACACATCGTAACCTCGCTACATACTTCATAGCACATTCGTAATCATCAAATATTTATTTGTTCATTTTCTTCGCTTTTGCAGCTTTTCTAAGCTGTCTCATGTTTGGTGCCTCAGTGATTCCAAGCTCTTTTCTCAATTCATCAACGTCCTGTTCTAAAACTTCCTCCCACATCACGTTGATCAAGCAAGTTCCCTTGGATTCCATCTCGCTCGTGCATTTCAAGGCCCAAGGATAGTATATTTCAAACAATCTCTCTCTCTCCGCTGCCTTCTTGACGGTCCATGGAGAAAAGGCTGCACCCATGCCAGCAAAGGGAACACCCATGTTTAAATATTCAAACAGCTTCACCGCAATTTCGCCCTCACGCCAAACAGGTAGATTTCCTAAAGCATGAACAAAGTCGTGAGATTGGCGGTATCTTTGAAAAATGAAAGCCAACTCTTCATCATCAATGAATCTCACATCAACACGGGTGTCTGGAGAAACACCATTTTCAACCATCCAATCATGGTAAACACGGCCAAAGGAGTTTGCTGGATACGTTGCTAGCTTATCCATACTCAAGCTTTCGCTCGTGATGTATGGCCTTGTTCTCAAAATGCGTCTACCTGTTTTATCATGTAACATTTTAGATCTCAGTTGATTTAAAAACGATAATGTAGCACTTGTTTCTCCCAACGTGACAATGTGATTATTGTTCTCTGGATGTAGTAATGCGCCAATTGCTGATCCTGCAAACATCAATGCTCTTTCGTGTGCAAACAATGGAACATGGTTATCGTATAACTTCGGTCCTCTTTTCAGTAATGATGGAATTTCAGTCCTAGGAGCGTCTCCGTTTTCCACTTTGTCTGCTAATGATATTTGGCGTGCCACCGTAGACCATATACCAGAAATTGGGGCCCATATTGGCGACCAGAGACCAACAGAGAGCGTTTTTGATGCCAATTGAGAAATCATTAAAGAAAAAAGTGGTGTTAAAAGAGAAGATTGGAAACAAAATTGAAAAATAAATTAAAGAGTGCTATGTGGGCCCCAAACTGGCCCAAAATTTTTACATAGGTTTCAATGCCCATTTGCTACTTATTTGCAAATTTTGAGCCATTTCCATCACTTTCACTGTGCTGAGCACTTTTTCAAAATTCATTTTTTGTTTTTGTTTTTCCTTTAACTGTCAATACATGCCTTTTTCTTAGTGAGAAGATGGACTTCACAAGGCTTCTAGGGTCTTTTGAGCCGAAATCATACAAGCACGATGTGCTGCACTTTAAAAACGAAGTTTGGTCCGCGGAAGCGCTTTCAAAGCTGGGATTTCAGTGGTTTGCGACGCGTAAAAGACGAAATAGAGTCAAGTGTGTGCATTGCAATGTTGCTCTGGAAGCAGACAAAAACCTGATTGAGGACCATTTGAAGATTGACACCAGATGTCCCTATGCCAATATCCACTATGCCCGTTTTCTCGCTTTGAAATTGAACGGATGGGACCGTCTAATTGGATCAAATGATAAATTCAATCCATTGTTGGGTGAAATGAAGAATTTCTTGTATGAAACATTTGATGGTTCAATCATTGATGAACAGGCTTTTTTGCTAGCCAATAATGGGTTTTATCGCTCGCCCGACGAAGTTTCAGGTCACACAAAGTGTGTTTGTGTTGCTTGTGATATCACACTATCTAACTGGGAAAATACAACTGAAATGGACATTCTTTCTCAACACGCTGAAAAGAATCAGAATTGTTGGCTATTGAATCAATTACTAGATAAAAATCAGCCCGCTGCTGTGAATCGCATCCATCCAAATATGTTGCATAACGAAATCCTTCATTCATATACCCCTCAAATCGTCAATGGTGTCTCGGTCAGCTACAAATACAATGACATTCTTCAACCTGATTATCTTGCAAAGCTGGGTTTTGTTTGGTCTCCTTCGCTACAAAATAGAGCTCTTGTCACCTGTATCCAATGTAATTACACTACAGACGTTGATAAAGATTTGGTTTATTCACATTTGGAAAATAGTAAAGATTGTTTAAAGGCAATATTAACAAACGCTCTTTTAAGTTTCACCGAATTCAAGAAAGCGAACCAAAATGAAGCTTCTTGGAATGACTTTTGGAAAAAGCATCCTGATTTCAACGATCCTTCTTCAAAACTTGTTCAAGATGCCTTGGATATGACATTCCCTGATAAATTGAAGTGGTGTGACAATCCAAATGCCCCATCAGTAGACCTTCTTACAAAAAATGGGTTTTATTATTCTTGTGAATCTCCAGGACATGATTCAGTAACCTGTATGTATTGTCTTTGGGAACTTTCCAATTGGGAAGAGGGTGATGAAGATGAAATAACTCAATCTCATTCGGTTGTTTCACCAAATTGCTACATACATCATATAAACAGACTCAAATCAATTAAGGCTAAACCATATGCTGCTTATGACGAGAGAGTTTCAACATTCAATCATGCTAATTATAATACATCTTCAATGAATGGAGTTTCAAAAAGCTTGGCCGATATGGGCTGGATTTCCATTCCAAATGAATCACAATGGAATTTAATTCAGTGTTTCAATTGTCATTTCAATTGCGAATATAAAGACGGTTTTTCAATGGATCATTTAAACAACTCTCCACAATGTCCATATGCAATTTTAATGGATGCCATTCATGAATGTTTACATGGAGAGTCAAGTTGGAATAAACATTCCATTTTCAAATCTCCAAGATCTTCTCAATCCATTGATTTAAGATTACAAACTTTCCCCAAAGGTAAACATTGGTGTGTTAACCCAAATGGCCCATCAAAGGAGCTATTAGCCGAAAATGGATTTTATTATGACCCTTATTCCGCAGGTGATGATCGTGTTACTTGCATGTATTGTGCTGCTGCTATTGTCGATTGGGCTCATGGAGCAGAGGACGAAATCGTTAATGAACATAGAAACATTTCTTCCAACTGTTACACATATACATCTAACCATGAAGAGGGTGAAATAGTAGGTTTTAACGATGATGTGCCTATTTTTGAGAACGTTAATGATGATGATAATTGGGATAATTCAATGCTGCCGCCAGCGCCAAAGTCTTCTTCTGAACCTGTTGGATCTAAAGATAACCCAATCAGTTTGTCTTTTGATACAGATGCAGGTCAATTGGTGACGGAAATTGTCGAGCCGGATCTTGATGATGAAGTTGATGAGAATGTTGTTGGAATTGTTTCCTCTCCAAGCAAAAGGGTTGAAGTCCCGTTTATTCCAAAATTGAGATCAGAAGCATTAAATGAAATGTTTTCTGAAATCGATGTTCTCCCAGAAGAAACAAGACCTAGAACATACTTGAATAAAGTTCCTAAGAAAAGTGTTATGAGATCTGATGAATTACCAGGTGTTTATCAAAATAGTTTTGATATAAATGATGATAACGGCGACGATGGATTGTTTATTCCAGAAGATACACATGTAGATACTTTGCCACAACGGGAACAACAAGAAGAGCAACTGATTGAGGAACCAGTTGATGATTCACTTGAAGCTGAGAAAGCGGATGATAAATTTGATGAGCCAGTTGATCAACAATACAAAGAGCAAGTTGAAGAATTAGTTGAAGAACCAGTTGAAGAACCAGTTGAAGAACCAGTTGAAGAACCAGTTGAAGAGCCAGTTGAAGAACAAGTTGAAGAACAAGTTGAAGAACAAGTTGAAGAACAAGTTGAAGAACAAGTTGAAGAACAAGTTGAAGAACAAGTTGAAGAACAAGTTGAAGAACCAGTTGAAGAGCCAGTTGAAGAACAAGTTGAAGAACAGCTAGAAGTACAAGTCGAAGCTGTTGAACCCACTAATGTGGATATTGCTTCTGTTCATAATACCCATGACAACAGCGAACCTGTTGAACACATAATACCCGAAGCAAACTCTACTAGGATTGATCCAGCTATATCTGCTCATGTTGTTCCTACTTCTCTTGTTAGTTTACCAGCCAATACTGCTGAAATGATTACAATGCTTCTGAATAGAGTCAAAGTATTAGAAGAAGAACGATCGCAATACTTTAATAATTCAACCTTGGCACAAGGCAGTCGATCAGTAGATACAGATGAAGTTCCAGATACTTATGATGATGTTACTATTTCATCTTCGGCACCACTGGTGCACTCTTTTTCTGTCAAGAATCAAGTCAAAACTGAAAAGATTTTGAAGTCTCAAAAAAAGGAAGCTAAGAGATTGAGAAAGTTAGAAAGAAAAAAGTTGAAAGAGAGAATTTATGCTGCATCTATTGCTAATCAATCTGATGATTTGCTGAATGTTACTCTTGGACAAGAAGAGAGAAAGAAGAGAAAGAAGGAAAGAAAAGAGGAAAAGAAGCAAAAGAAGAATGCTAAAAAGTTGAAAAAGAATGCCACAATATTTTCTCAAACTCAAACTCAAACTCAAAAAGTTGTTGAAGAAGTTTCACAAGCCAATATCATTTTACCAACTTCTGAAATCAATCTCGTTGACAATGATACACCACATCGTGATACCAACATGATTACACCAATTAACCGTCCAAATCCAAACAATTTAAGAACAGGTTTCACTGAAATGCCGGTCATTGTTGCAGAAGAAGATCAAGAAGAAGAAGTATCCCCAACATTGCAAAAATCTCTTGGTAGAATAACAAATGATTCACATAAAAGTTCATCATTGTTGGATCTTGGTCAATCTTCTAAACCAATCAATTTGGGTCAAATGATGATGTTATCGCCAAGAAATGATAATGAAAACAGTTCACTTCAATTGTCAAGTCCAGTTTTAAGAACCACAAAGCATAATGCACCACTGCAACCACCACCGCCAACATTTGAAGATGACGATTTCCTAGGCTTTGGCCAATCCACTCCTCATATTGGTAATAGTAAGGTAGTTGATATTGATGTTGCATTGAGAATTTCACCAGTCGGTGGTAAAAAGGAAGCCATGTTTACTGATTATAGAACAGGAGTTGATGCCCTCTTAGCACGTATGTCATCTGCAGAATTAGAAATGACAGTGTCACAATGGGTTGATTACCAACAGGTCATGGCACAGAAAACGCTTAGAAAGAAAGCACAGAAGCTACGTGAAGAATTTTTGGCCAGGGCACAGGAAACCTTGGGGCAGTTGGACCAGTTTTGATTCATTATTTTATTTGGGTGGTTTTTTGTCTGTATATAAATTTTATTGTGCTGAGCAAATGAGCGTTTTCGTTGCAGGGCAAGTTGAATTCTCACAGTAATAATTTTGAAGCTCGTACGAAAAACAAATTAGAAAATTCAAAGTAAATTAAAATCGCGAAGTAAAAAAAATATTTTTTTGGGCGCAGCTGACAAAGTGGACGTACTGGGTACATCGCCCTATAGGAGCATTTTTTCAATCAATTGAATGGAGCTGTTAGCAACGCTTTTAGGTCCATTACCAGCTGTAACCCGGCCAGACATTTTGGCCTTGAGTCCCCCTGAAAGAAAAGATGCTTGCAGTGCTCTTGTTGAAGAAACCGACGTTGTTAGTAGCAATTATCATGATTTTAGTAGGAATAATTTATCAACTTCGGCCTCAAGTGATAATGAAGAAGAAGATAGTGATAGCTTAAATAGCAATAATTTAGATGTTGGGAATGGCCATGATTCATCACCGATTCGATGGAATTTGCCCAATAGTGATTTTGAATCTATAAGTTCACGATCAGATTTATCATGTCTTTCTGACGAAGATGGATTCAATACACCTGTTTTTTCAAGCCCATTGAAGTTTGTCAAGGCTTATGAAAATAGTGTGAGAGAATTGAGTGAACCACAACAAAATCCAGTTGATAGATCAATTTCTCTTGAGTTGGATATGGACCAAAATGATCTTTTTGACACGGTGCGGCTGAGAAGATGCAGTGATTTGACTGATAGTCAGAGTGATGATAGTGGTGATAGTGGTAATATTCATGTATATAAAAGGTTGTCGTACAATTGGATTGAACCTCAATCGAGTGATGCCAATGAGGATGAAGAGGAAACTGAAGACGATTGTCATCAGCAACAAGGACTGCAAATGAAACGTTCAAATGAAGTAATACTAGAGATCCAGCAATTTGCAGTGGATGAGCAAGCAATTGAGTCTTGTTCATCTTTTCGGAGTGAATCTGACGAAGAATCAACTAATGAAAAAGTTGCTCATGAAATCAACTTAATTGAAAATTCAAATGAAGCAGAAAACAATCTTGATAATATTGGAAATTATAATACCAATCTTGATGAAAGAATAGAAGTAGAAAATTTAGAAGAGTTTGAAGAAGAAAATCTATCTTGCGAAGATCTGGTTTACACGCCACCTCTTGAACCATCATTCTCCAGAAAAAGAAAAAGAACACGAAATGCAAATAAAAAGAGTAAAAACAGTGATACAATTTTAAATTACCCAAGAATTGAGACTATTGAAGGGGTTTCTGAAGTAGAAGAGGAAGAATCCAATTTGAGTTACGTGGACTCGTCTTTTGTCAATTCAACTACAATCGACTCACTTAGCTGGCAAAACTTCTTTTCTCAAGGTGAAGGAAATGAGGGTGCCGTTAGCTTTCTTGAACCGATGGAAATTGTTCTCACAATGAAGAAAGATGTGGACACCTTAAACAGGAGGTTGTCCATTTTAGAGGGTCCACAAAGAAAAAAGCGAAAGAAAGATAAGGAGAACAAAAAGAAGGAGAACAAAAAGAGGGAAAAAAAGATGTCTAGCAAGCAAAAACAGGACAGAGGTGAAAAGAAAGATAGAAGTCAAACAAAGGACAAGAGTGAAGACTCAAACAAAAAAAAGAGTGAAGAAAGGCGTAGGAATAAGAGTAAAGAAAAGAAGAGAAATAAATCTCACAAACAGGGGAAAATTAAGGAAAACAATAAACCTAAGCCTAAGGAAACGACCAAGAATAAAGAAGAGGAAAAAAGCAAAGCCAAAGCTAAAGCTAAAGAAAAGAATAGGCTGAAGAAAAAAAAAAGAAAAAAGAGTAAAGTCAGTAAGGAAGTACCATTAAGATCAAATTCTAAAGCTCCAAATGACATGGCATTAAAAAACCTAAGACTAAAATCAAAGAAAAAACCAAAAATCAAAGAAAAAAAGAAAGACGGTTCAAGAAAGAAGGCTAAGCAAAATCACAGCAATGAGAAAACGACCAAAGCCGCTGAAAATTCGAAAACTGTTTTATCAAAAAAGAACAGCTCTAATTCTTGCTCCGCACCTTCACACAAACACCACATTATAAACAAACCACAGCCAGTAACAAAAAAGAGAACAAGAGATGAATCTGATTTACACAGCGATAAAGCGCACAAAAGCCATAAAAAGCATAAGAACCGGTCATGAACAAACTAACCACTGCATAAACCTTGTATTTCTATCAATGTATTTATATTCTCACTATAATTAGGTCTCGTATTTTTTGTACAAGTGCTGAGCACATGAGCATTTTCTTGAGGGCGAATTTTGATTCTAGTTTGTTGAAGATTAAAAATCTATCAACTCTTTCTTGTTTCTTAGTTTGTGTGTTTCCCACAGTAGAGTCAATGTCGGAATCAACAAGCAGATCGATCTCACCAGACATGATCTCTATGAGTGACACAGAATCACAGCTAGTGAGAATGAGAGAGCTCATCACATCAAATACGACAGCCAAGCTATCAATGACAGGCTTAGATAGTCCATACAAGGGCAGCACAAAGCCATTGATTTCACATCTTCCTCCAGAATTGTTGGCAATGGTGTTTTCGAATGTTACCTCGAAATCTGACCTTTTTTCGATTGTTTTATCTTGTAAATATTGGGCCAGTATTGTTATTGACACTATTTGGTTCAGACCTGGTATTAACAACAAGAGAATACTTCAAAAGGTTGCAGATATCATGCGTCTAGATAGAAATGAAACCCATTGGAACTACAGATCTTTCATTAAAAGATTGAATTTGTCACTAGTCCCCCACTATGTGAACGATGAACTGTTATCGCTGTTTGTGGGATCAAGCAATTTGGAGAGAATAACACTAGTCAATTGCACAAAAGTGGGGAATGAAATGATCTGTCAGCTACTAAATGGTTGCTCAAAGCTCCAATCAATCGATTTAACCGGCGTCAAAAATATAAACGATGATATTTATATCACTTTGGCCAACGAATGTAAGAGATTACAAGGTCTCTATGCGCCAGGTTCTCAAAATGTTCATGCTGATGCTGTTCTACAGCTGATCAATAATTGTTCACAATTGAAACGGATTAAATTGAGTGATTGTTCAGAAATTGATGATTCAATTGTTCATTCATTAGTGACAAGTTGTCCATATTTGGTTGAATTGGACTTACATGGATGTGAACTAGTTACAAATAAAGGTTTATATGAAATATTTCTCAATTTAGATTCGCTAAAAGAATTTAAAATATCAAGAAATAGCAACATTGATTGGAAATGTTTTGAAACGCCAACTGGTTCAATCATGTCATTAGACAAATTAAGAGTTTTAGATTTCACTCAATGTCCAAATATAACAGATAAAGCAGTTGAAAAATTGGTCAATTTAGCTCCAAAATTAAGAAATGTCATATTATCAAAATGTTCATCAATTACAGATCAATCATTAAGATCACTTTCATTACTAAATAAAAACCTTCATTATATTCACTTGGGCCATTGTAGTAATATAACAGATGAAGGAGCCAAGATTTTGATCAGATCATGTTACAGATTACAATATATCGATTTTGCTTGTTGTAATCAATTGACAAATTTAACAGTTATGGAACTGTCGTCACTGCCCAAATTGAGAAGAATTGGCTTAGTTAAATGTTCACAGATAACAGATGTGGGAATTTTATCATTGGCAGAAAATAGAACATTGGAAGACTCGCTAGAAAGAATCCACCTAAGTTATTGTATTCATTTGACAATATTTCCGATTTATAAGTTGTTGAAAGCATGTCCGAAATTGACACATATATCCTTGACCGGAATCTCACAATTTTTGAGACCCGACATAACAAAATATTGCAGAGATCCACCAAGTGAATTCAACCAACATCAAAAAACAATATTTTGTGTGTTTTCAGGAGACGGGGTCAACAATTTGAGACGTCATTTGGCAGAATTAGTTGAAACAACACATGAAGAAGATAGAGAATCTCTGGAATTGGCGCAGATCATTAGAGGAGTTAGTGAGGTGGTTGTCAGACCGCCAACGTACGACCAATTACAGAATAGTGATTCAAGAAGTAGGTTTGTTGCGTTTAGCAGACAAGCAAGGGATTTCCTAAACGACTACAATTTAGAAGATGTTCAAATCAATGAGGAAAACATTGAGTTGTTCCTAAGATGTGTGTTTGGAGCCATACCAACTAGTCACACGCCCATCATTCAAAGATTTTTTCAACTCATGCATGATAGACCTGTTCAGAGAAGACGGCGAGAAATGGTCAGGATACAAGAGTTGCAAGAGCCGGTGAATGATGTCAACAACACCATGACGCCGTTGGGAGATATTAGAAATATGGGCGGCGAGACTAATCTTGTGCCGCCAGCAAGGGTCTATGAAATAATCAACAACACGGCTGGAGAAGATTTCTCCCGCCGTCTCATCAACTTGGCTAGAGAACTAGGATTTGACACAAGTGAACGAGGCCGTCCAGCAGGGTTTACCGACTCCTTGTTTTCTTACTTGGTCATGAGCTCCGCAACAGACACGGGCCAGATAAACCAGATCGAATTGAGTAGACGAGTCATGCAAGCAAATCTCTTTCTCAGATTCAATGCCCATTTCAACTCTCAAGACCTCAACTATCAGGCACCCAACTTGCTTCCATTGTTGAATAGAGACCCGCGCCATTCAGAAAGAGTTCACCAGCTGTTGGATCCAAGAAGACTGCGAAGACCCGCAGCTACCGCCAGTGCCGAAACTAACGAAAACCAAGGCCAAGGCGTTGACGGGGACGGGGACGTTCCAATGGACGGCTAAAAAACTGAAGCTGGTCTGCGACGTAACAACTTAACACATAGCTGCACTAATGGCCACAGAAAGTGTCGGATGTGTCATTTCGGAGCAGACTGTGCTGAGCAAAAAAAGCTTCGGGATCTTCCATATTGGGAAAAGTCTATCTAGAAGAAAAAAAGGTGGATGCAATTAGTCAATACGAACGCTGCGGGCTCCTTGCAAAGAAGCAAATGGAAGGGGACAACAGCGAGGATTTGAGTAGCTTGGAAAGCTACAATGTGGCTGATGCCGGGAAAGCTGTTGCTATGGGCACGGAGATTGAAAGAAAGGCCTCTAAGCTAGAAAAGGTGCTTACAAGAACGTCTACGATCATTCAAGAGATCAAAAAGGACAACCGGGTGGCTCATGATCAAGAGAAGTGTTTGGGCGATCCGTTAGATCTGATAGCAACGAATGGTGTTGCGATCAGCGACGACGGCGACGACGGCGAGGATTCAGACGATTTCAAAAAAGAAATGAAGGTAGATGAAGATGATGGTGTTACGAACGTCAACGACCTGATAAACAAACCTCCAGATGGGGGGTTCTGGGCTTGGACCACTGCGGTCGCAGTGTGCTTCATTAATGCATTTTCATGGGGGTCCAACTCGGCCTTTGGGGTCTATCTCAATTACTATGTTGAAAACGATTACTTCCCGGGTGCAACCTTGAAGGAGTATGTTGTCATTGGTGGCTTGGTTTTGGGGTTTTCCTTTATGATTTGTACCTTCTCAAATACCCTTATTCAGAGATGGAACTATAAAATCATCATGCTGATCGGTACAGCTCTCATCTTTGTTTCGTTCTGGCTTGCGTCCATTGCGAAAACCGTGACCCAGCTTATCATTTTTCAAGGGTTTATAATGTCCATCGGGTATGGATTGGCTGCTGGTGCATGTTTTGTCATCATTCCAATGTGGTTCTTGAAAAACAGATCTGTTGCGCAAGGGATTGCTTCTGCCGGAGCAGGCGTAGGTGGGGTGGTGTTTTCTCGTCCTGTTCAGCAAATGATCAACAATATCAAACCAGATGGTGTCAAATGGGCCTTGAGAATGCAAGGTTGTGTTTGTTGTTTCATGTTGCTGCTTTCAATTGCTTTGATGCGCACTACAAGATCTTTGATTGATCCCAAGTTGGGGACAAAGGAAAGACCAATGATAAAGGAAATTACGGCCTTTTTATTCAGATGGGATCTTTATTTCCAACCTCCAATGTTCAGTTTGATTGTGTGGAATATGATATACGGTGTCAGTTATGCCATTTTATTGTTTTCCTTTTCTTCGTATGCAACCGCAGTTGGTTTAACGTATGGCCAGGGTTCTAATGTCACAACAGTGCAATCGGTTGCCCAGTTAGTGGCAAGACCGCTTCTGGGTCTTTTATCCGATAGAGTAGGTAGAATTAATGCCACAATGCTTTTCACAACACTCTTGTCGATCTTGGTTTTAGCTTGGTGGATTTTCATTCGAAGCTATGCAGAATTGATTGTATTTGGGTTCATTGCTGGTGGTATTATGGGAATCAATTGGGTCAATTTTGGCCCAATGTGTGCTGATTATTGTGGTGGTGGTACTCCAGATGCATTACATGCAATGTCAATGTTGACTTTTTCAGGTGGTATTCCATTGCTTGTTGCTGAACTCATTGGTTTGCTGTTGAAAAGACCTGAAATGGAAAAACCATTTCTTTATTGTCAGCTCCTAGTGGGTCTTGCGGGCATTGCTTCAGTGATTGCATTGTTCCCATTGAGAGAATGGAAAGTCAAGAGAGTTCTTCAGGCAAGACTGGCTCAAGAAAACGAAGATAATGAGAGATTGCAAAGGTTATTGCAAGGTGGAATTTGGGGTTACGTTGTTAGAATGATGCATCCCATTACAGTTTAATAGACTGGTATATCCAATACCGCTTTAGTTTTAATTTTATAGATAAATTTAACATCCCTAGCTAATTGGAAGTGGGTGGACAGCCTGTGCGTTGCGAATTTGCTATGCAATGGATAAGGCTTCTCGAATTAAAATAATTAAATATTGAAGCGTTAAATTTGTATTGATTTTACACTGGTCATATGGATCGTAAAAGATAACTACAACAATGACTAGAGTGAAATTGATCTTTTCTTGTTTCAATCTCTGATATATTTTCCTTATTTCAATTTATTAATATATTGGTTATACATGATGTGACGACATCATCTTCGTCGTCGATTTCTTCTCCGTCCTTATACACATTCTCCATTTACTCCTCCTCCTCGCTGTCTTCTTCTGCCTCATCTAACCATTTAATAAACCCTCTACCGTTTTTTCTGATGTCTCTTGAAACCTTTTTGTCGCCGGTGTATTTGCTGGTAATGTGACCGGCCCAATGTCTAATAACATCTTCAGAAACCAGGTCTTCATCATAAAGTTTCATTAAAACCTTTGGAACAGACTTGGCCAGTTCGATATTTTGAGTTGCAATCATTCTTTCGATACCACCAAGAAGAGACATTTCATGTTTTTCAGTGACAACGAGTTTACTCAAAAGAGCCTTGAAATCTGAGATTTCGTCCAAGATATCGTCACTGAACAAGACTTGAGCCAAAACCTCAACTGTTTCACGGTCTTTACCAATACCCATTTGAACGAGTTTTTTGTAAATTTCAATATCGTCGAACTCATCTTGAGCTAAAAGCCACTTGCCGAAATCAATGTAAGCTGTTTGAGAGGAGGATGTTGAAGCCAACTTAGAAGCTCTTTCACGCACAGCTTCTTCAGAAGTATCAACAGACCAATCGGTCGTAGTGTTAGCAGCGCTAGCTGCTGGTGCAGAGATGGCGTCGCCACCTGAAACGTCAGCACCTGCTTCATTGCTATCCTTCTTAGAATCGGTTATGACCAAACCCACAACGTTTTCGCTTGCAGTAGCCGCAGCCTTACCACCCTTCTTCTTTTCTTTCTTTGGTGGGTTTTTCAAAATGTAACCGCAGAGTTTGAGTCTTGGATCAACAGTGGTGACCTTACCACAGGCCTTACAATCTCTTTTGAGATCATCTTGCTTAGTGACCTCAAGAACAGTTTCAGGATTGCTACATTCAGGACAGAGAACAAACTTTGAAATGAATCCATCAAGAACGTCCTGCAAATGAGAAGCTTCGTGGTGACCATTGATGACGAATTTATCCTTCTTCTCGTCAATTGCAGTTTGCGCACCCAACTCAAACCCAAAGTACTTCATCACATAGGAAACTGGACGTGCGAGAGCTCTGGCAACTTCTGGAGCGTTGGTGACAAGTGTTTTCACACCATTTCCTCTACCCTCCCACTTGGTGGCCAAGAGTGGCATTTTGTAACGGTAGAACGGATCTGCGTTGTCTCTACAAATGTTAACAAGGGACATTTTGTGTGATCTGTGGTATGAAGAAGTGTTAGTGAAAAGTGAAAAAATTTCACTTAACCTCAACTTCTTTCTGTAAGGCCCATATTTAGTGTGTGGGAGGGCCCATTGAACGGATCCTTTGCAATAGCCGTAATTGGAGCGTCATTTAGTGCATATTTCTCTTTTTCAAATCTTTAAAACCCCGGTTGAAGCCCTATTTTTCAGCCCTCTTGTCTTTTCAATCTTTAGTAATCTATATGGTAATCTAAGTGTAGAACGCTTCTTAGATCGCAGTGTTGGCATATTAAGTCTTTCTCTCTCTGTCTCTTCTTCTATCCTTCCTTTTTTTACCTCTCTATCTCTTTTCTTCCCTCTCTCTACCACTATCTCATTCGAACCACAAATGGATCTGACCTGTTTTGTTACCAACGACACGTATCGATGCTGCGAAGTTCTGAGTAAAGCGTTTCTACCACCCTCAAAAACCTTCTCCTTGCCTAAAAACCCAACTCCAATCCAAACAGCAGTGGTTCAATTGGCAACTTCCAACTTGAAATCTCAATCGGGGTTGAAGCTCTTAAATCTGTTGTCACGTGACCTGGCTCATTCCAGAGATAGTCCACTAGAAAACCACGTTTTGTCACTCACAATAACGTTGTTCAACGGATTGAAGCCCCATATTCATGGGCCGTCGGATTCTGACATTTCTACGCTTCAAAAGCCGCTGAAATTGGTGATATCTTCGAAAAGTGACAACGGTTTGAACATCAGAGCTATCCAGTTCTTTTCTTCCATTGTCTTGAGTATTCTCTTGCGAGAATCGAAATACTCACAGGCCTTAACACTGTACAAGGTTTTGTCTAATGTCCCCATTGGCCCAGAACTGGACGACCCAACTGCTGTTTTATATTGGTTCAATATCGCTAAGTGTTTGTTAATCATGGGTGATTTGAACGAATCAAGAGCCATTTTCCAGAGATTGGTTCCATTCTGCCACCGAAAGCTCAAAATGAAAGTGCTGGTTTACTTAATGCCATTGAACTTTTTGATAATTGGCAAATTACCATCAGATCCTTTGATTTTCAACGACCCTTTATTGAGCTTGCTTACACCTATTTACTCTGAATTATCTGCAAATAACATCACGGAATACAACTCACTTATTTCAAAATACCGCTATGCTCTATTGAAATCCCATACTTATTCTGTCTATTTGCAAATCTTGTCCAGAATTCATTTACGACTCATCAAAATGGCTGTGGAAGTTTATCAATCTTTCGCATCGGGAGCTAAAGATAATGATCTAGTTGCAAAAGGAAAGGAACATATTGTGCCCTTTGACGTTATCCAATTGGCTCTAGGTGACAGTGTGGATGTGGAAATGGTTCTCATTGGTTTGATCTCAAATGGTAAAATCAAAGGCTATTTGTCTAATGGGCTAAGAGTTTTAGTTCTGAAAAAGGGTGATGGTGCATTTCCTTGAAAAGAATGCGGGACAGCTTTTTGAAAAAAGGTGATGGTAAAAGAAGGCAATTCAGCCCCTCTGTAGTTGAGTAGTGATGTTCCTTGAAAAGGCAATTCAGCTCCTCTGTAACATATTACAACTAACGCGGTCAGTTTAAATCCTTTCCTGTGTGTATACTTAATTTAACACTTTATATTATACCAATAAAAAGAATCAATAGATAATGCCAGAATATAAAATTGATTAAATACTCATACTAACCAAAACTTGAGTTGCCTTTAAAGCTTCATATTTGACATTAGCATTGCTACTGTTCATCAGAGTCATTATTCTTGTTTTACCACCAAAATTGGCCAAAAAATTGACAAGCTCAGGACACACCTTCATCAATTTACATAAATCAAAACAAACAATTGCCTGGTTTAAGAATTCTTGATTCCCGATTTGGTCCACATCTAACATCTCCAACATTGATTTAACAATCTTCCAATTATTCTCTTTAAACTTTTGATAGTTATCCAACCAGAACTCATCAGATTTGTGAGTTGGACTCCATTTAAACATTTTTGACTTGAATTCATCATAATATTCATCCCAGTTGGTGATTAAGATCATAGAATTTTCTAATTCGGCTTTGAGTGTTTCTAAATCTTCCTTCAATTCATCATCGGACCATTTTCTATCGTTTAATGAACAAACAATTGAAAACCCATCAAATATCAAAAATTTCTTCAAGATTAATTGTTTATTGTTGTTTGATGTCAAATTGATTAGAGTTGAAATCGACAATCTGATGATTTTTTCCTTGATACCATCTTTGGAGATTTGAAACAGCTTAGGTATTAATAAGTTCAATTGAGATTGATTGAATTTATAATTGAATGAAAAACACCAAATGATGAAAATCAATTGATATTTTAATTGTAATGATCTAATAGGGTACGAAATAAAAATAGAAATGATTTGATCAGGACCGTATTGGCTTAAATATTCATCTCTAATTTGTTTTGAGTAAACAAGCTCCTTTAATAATTGAATGAAGATCCCAATGTTGTCATTTTTCAACTGAACAAGACCTTTTTGAATAGACTCAAGTAACGGACCCAACGCATAAGAGTATTTCATTTCGTCATCGTCAATTATGATCAAAGTTAATAAATACAATGGCAGTAAGTTATCGTCGCCACTATCCTTTTTAACAAGTTCAATTAAACCATCCAAATTTAACAATTCATTGGACTTTGTAGACTCTAATTGAACGCCGTTTGCCAGGATAAAAGAAATCATATCTTCATGGATCGGTCTCGAACCCAACACCATTCCAGATAACACCTTCAACCCCGTGTGCAATGAAAAATTACTAGGATCCACAACAGACGCCTCATCTTCGCTCAAATGGCCCGCATTGATACCTGCCGAAGGAGAAAAATGACGTTGTGCTTGCAATCCAATCTGATTGTTGAAGTCTTCCTTGTCAATAGTGAATGTTGGCATGTGATGATTGAATGAAGTCTGGTGTCGAGAAACTCAAAAGCTTTAATTTTTGTAAATCTCTCGCGATTGTAAATTTACGATAAAGAGGAACGTATCACGTGACTATGGTCATAAAAAACATAAATATACATAATATATATCAGTATGGGGTTAGATTGGAGGGGGGAACAATTGAGGTATAGTGTTAATAAATAGAAAGATACAAGTCATGCTTAAAACGAATTTCCAAAATGAGACGTTCCATTGAGGCCATTGGAGTTGAGATTGGAATTGAAATTAGTGTTGTTGAGAATAGGATGGCCGTTGGGGTTGGCAAAAGCTGTGCCAAAGCTAGCATTGCTGGTGTTGGTGTTTGCATACTCATTCATGTTCATATTCATGTTCATATTCATGTTCATGTTCATGTTCATGTTCATATTCATGTTCATAGAGGAAAAGTTATTTGGGGTACCGCCGAAATTGGAGCTGACGGTTGAGGAATTACCAAAATTAGTGGCAAAGCTGTCAGCATTGACGTTGTGGTATCGATTGTTGTATCCAGGGTTGTTGCTGTTGTTGTTGTATCCGTTGTTGTATCCATTGATGTTGGTGTTATTGGTATAACTGGAGCTGGTAATTGGTGGGGAGACCTTAGGAACCAGTAAGAGTCCTTCTAGCTGTTGAGTGAGAAGCATGTCTTCACA
The DNA here is from genome assembly GCA_030462855.1 of Saturnispora bothae. Taxonomy (NCBI): domain Eukaryota; kingdom Fungi; phylum Ascomycota; class Pichiomycetes; order Pichiales; family Pichiaceae; genus Saturnispora; species Saturnispora bothae. The sequence goes on along the minus strand of JAKVQQ010000014.1, from coordinate 12,132 downwards.
ATGCACCGGAATTGGATTTGAAGTTGGCAATGGCATCGACATCGACATCGGCGGCATGGCCATTTGCTGTTGGTTCATGTAAGATCCGTAAGAGCCAGAGGTGTTTTGTTGTTGGGACTGGGTTTGGATGCCATTGTAAAGATCCTGTTCATTCAGTTTTTGTTGCTGTAATTGATTAATGAAGGCGTTCATAGTCAAAGCAGAATTGGATCTGGATCTGTTTCTCGAGCCAAGCGAAGCTTGACTGATGTTTGAAAGAGATCTATTCCGTGTATTATTTGTGTTTGACCATAAACTGGCCATTGAATTGGAAGCAGATCTTGCTCTCGTGACACCACACTCATCTGCCAATTTTTTCAAATGGTTTTGTGAGCCATGGCATGAGTTGATGAGGTCTGTTAAAACAATGGTTACGTTGGGTTTTAAATGAGGATAAAGATGGACGAGTTTCAGGATCAAGGAAGGTCCGTAGGCACTAGTTGAAGACAAGAGTTGGGATAGAACTGGAGTTGAAAAAATGTAGTTTAAAAAGGTGTCATTAGGAGGATTCATGGATAGTAACTTGATGACGGTGATGGCGCCGATTTTTGAGCTTGCAGAAGTTGAGATTCTAGGAGTTGAAAGAGAGATGGCCATTTTCGAGTAAAGTTCAGGCTGGGGATATAGAGAACAGTTGTCGAGGAACCAAGCCACTATCAGGGATCCATTGGGGTCTGAAATGAGTAGATGCGAATGGGCCAGAATGTGGTTGCAGATGGATTCAAGCGGGAAGGAGACGGAGGAGGTGGAGGTGGAAGACTCGAGGATGGTTCTGAGAGCACGGGAGCCGTAACGGTTGCATGAGATCGTGGTGAAAGAGTCGAGGATTTCGAGCCAGAGCGGGTCGATGACGACCTCGGTCTGTGCCGAAGGTGAGTTGGTGCTGGTGTCGTTATTGTCATTAGTGTTTGATGCATCTTCCGAGTTCGTATGGTTTACGGCGGTCGGAGATCCATTTTTAGATGAGGATTTCTCGCTATGGACAGGACATGAGGAGTGGGAGCGTGCATTGTCGTTGGCGTTGGCTTCAATGTTTGTTTTGCCATTGTTTCCGAGGTTTCTAGTGCCATTGACGGAGCGGAGAATCGAGATCTCGTCGTTTAGTGATGAATCCAGCTGACAATTGCACGTGACATCTGAATTTAACGCTGAAATGGACTCGGAACCAGCACTGGAGTCCACGTCCTCGCTGAAATCTCGTTCCACACCTTCGAGAATCAATAATTGCACCAAGTAATTGCCAAACGTGTCGCACATGAGTCTCTCAATTCCGCCTTTGACGCCTTCCAGGACCCAATGCCAGGCCAAGGCCCTATAACTTGAGTTGATCAGCTTCACCAGCTTCTGCGCCACCCACGTGCCGTTTTTATGCACGCCCAAATCCGTCAATGAGAGTGCTAGGTCCTTGAACAGAATGAGTTTCACCTCGGGAGACGCCTCGTCTAGCAGTCTCTGGATGAGGGTGTTTCCTGAGTGATCGCTGGCCAATGGGGAGATGAGATTTGCTGAAGAAAGAAAGAGAGCTATGTTGTCTATTTCCTCACCTCTTTCCAGCGCATCACGAACACTCTTGAGGTCGAAGGTTGAGTTTGCCATTATTAGCAAAGGAAACAAGACACTTGGTAGCGAATCTTAATTTTTCACCAATCACCTCTACGCTTTCTTTCTCCAAAATGTCACAAACAAACTTTGCTGGTGCAGTGAAACCACAAGCTGGACCCTTCTACCGTTACTCTGCAGTTGCTCTGGGAGCTACTATGTGGTTCTGGATTTTTTACAGAGCAAAACATGACTGGAGACACTGGGTAGGTGCGGCACATTAAGAGAGGGTAGGAGAGAGAGGTTTTACGTGTGTATGTGATTACATGTGTGTGTGTGGTTTCATGTGTGTGTGTGGTTTCATGTGTGTATGTGATTTCATGTATGGTTGTTGAAGCGTGAGGTGTTTTTCATTCTCTTTGTATCCACTTTTTATAACTATTATACTATTTATTTCAGAAAAAAACTAGGATGGCTGGGGGTGAGGAGGGGTGTTTAGGGTTTGAGTGAAGAAATAGCAAGGTTGGTTGTGTTTGTAGAGAGTTTAAGGTGTGTTTTAATTATTAATTTGTGTACAATTTATTTCACCTACTAACCAGCGGGTTTTTTGATGTATTCACTTTGTATACTATTTAGGTGATGTTGCAGAGGTTGGTAGAAGTTTAGGTTACTATTTATATATTTTGCTAGATTTCTCGATATGCTAGGTGATTCTAGTTATTGTTCACTTTGAATCCTATTTAAGTGATGAATTACAAGTCGATAGATATTTCTCAAGCTTTTCTTTTATAGTATTAACCTATCCATTTCATTTGCATTGCTGCGCCGTTTTTCATTCTATTGACCTGATTTATTCCATTAAAATAAAGCCGTTAAATGTATACAAAGTTCATTACACGTATGGTTAACTTTATTCTAGTGTTATATCATTTATTTTATGATTTTTATGGACATCTTCTGCTCCAACTAGGCAATTTCTTTTTCTCTCTTTACCACCTTATAACACCTTACACACACACACATATATATATATATACTTTATAAAATAACATTTCTACCAAGGTTAATGCGCTACTTATTTCATGAAATAGCATTTCCAAACATGTTCTCTATTATTCATTGAGCCTAAATAGTACTCATTCCACAAACGTAGATTACTAAATATTCACCCCTAGATAAATACAAAAACTGGTAAGTGTCTTGCTAGCTCTAATCTAAAGCTGATCTATTGTTTATCTCACTGAACTGCCAAATCTGTTTTATGTTTAAATTCTTCTTACTATTACTATAATATTCAGTGCATAAACAAGCATTTTTGGTTAGTATACACAAACTAAGCATGTATATCCTTTCTCTCTACTAAGCATCTATCTTCTCTCTGCTAAACACTTATTTTCTCCCTGCTAAGCACTTATTCTCTCTCTCTTTTGAACACTCATTTCACCTCTACTAATCACTTCTTATCGAGCATCTATCTTCTTTCTCCACGCATCTTATACTTAGTATACTAGTCTTTTCACTAAACGCCACCATAAACATCATCAAATGCTTAGATTCTCGTTACAAGTACTTTGATATTTATTACATAAAATACCACTTCTAAGACTACTAACCGCTTTTTTGCTCACTATCAGGCCTATTTGAAAAACCAATATGCTTGAACATACATAAAACGCATTTATTATATCCAATGTAGACTTATACTCCAAACATATCACCCCTCACGCCCTTTTCTTTTCAATATCTAGTTCATTTAGCCAACTAGCATTTTGGCCTCCTTCTTCTCCTCCTTCTTCTCCTTCGCTTTCTCTTTCTCTCTATTCAACTCTATAACTATTATACCAAATTTTCATAAACCTAACATTTCAAAGCCTATCAAAGCCTACCAAACCCCACCTGGCCCGATCAAAACCTTTCAAGTCCATACCACACGCCTGTTTCTCGCCATCAATCAACCCCTAGCTTCTTCTTAAGCTTCGTCCACAACTTCGGATGTCCCTTGGCCTCACTGTCTGCGCCCACCTCCGGTCTTTCAGACCCCTCAGCCGCCATATTTCCTGCGCCACCACGACCTACACTGAACACCGGTCTTAACGCACTGTGATCCCTACGCTCTCTCTGATCCTTCGCGTCTCTACGCTCGCTGCGACTTCTGCTTCTGCTGTGCTCACTCCTATCTCTCTCAGCCTTCAACGTTGTCACGTTACCCATTCCACCACGTCCCACTGATACCACTGCAGCTAAGTCCGTTTCGTTGTTGCCAACGATCGTCCCGTCCACTAACTCCCTCACCTTGAAGTCGAAGTCGAAATCAGGCCGTTCCAACTGTCTTCCACGCATATTTCCTGCGCCTCCCCTACCTGTAGATACCGTTTGCTTTTCCTGCGGCGCTGTCGTTGCTTTTTGCATTCAAATACGCTTCTTTTATTAAGAAACAAGCAACCATCACGGTGATAACATCTGTCAAAGGGGAAGAAAGTCCCTAAGAAAAAAAAGTATATCACGTGACACATTGGGGGTCATGTAAAAAAATACGTCACGTGATACGTCTAAAAACCGTTGAAATCTGGTCACGTGATGTGTTGTGAAAATGGTAGAACATGGTCACGTGACACTGTATTTTTCAAGTTTACACACTCTACGCGTCTCTCTCTCTCTTTCTACGCGTCTCCTCTCACCCTCTCTTTCCCATGGAGGCCAGATACCCCACCGTTCCACCCGTACGAGCGTACCAGTGGGAAATCACCAAGCAAGCTCTGCAAAAAAACACCCTCGTGTGTCTTCCCACTGGTCTAGGTAAGACTCTCATTGGTGCAGTGACCATTTTAAACTTCAACGACTGGTTTCCAAACGATAAATGCATCTTCCTTGCTCCCACAAGGCCCTTGGTTTCTCAGCAGCTTCTGGCCTGCACAAAAATATCAAAAATCAGCCCGCAGCACATCTCGATCTTGCTGGATCTGCCTGCAAGTAAAAGACGATCCATATGGCAAAAAGGCGGCGGCGTCTTCTTTGCGACACCACATCTGATCATCAACGATCTGGTGTCTGGGATTTTGAATCCTAATGACATCAAGCTGCTGATCATCGACGAGTCTCACCGAGCAAGCTCCCCCAATTACCCATATGCAAAGATTGTGGCATATCTAAACGACTTAGATCTGGAGTCCAATTTTAGAGTGGTCGCACTTTCTGCGACTCCAGGTTCTTCTATTGACTCCATCCAAAACGTCATCACCAACTTGAACATTGAACACATTGAACTGAGAACAGACGACTCAAAGGACGTTGTGCCCTTCATTAAAACAAAATCAACTATAAACATACATTCTCCTCAATTAGAGCTACACGATCAAATAATCGACTTACTGACTTCCTCCCTCACCTCCACAGTCAAATCTTGCTATGATTTCGGCGTTTATCCAACACCAAATCCTCTGAAGATCAACCATTTCTTAGCCATCAATGGCTCTAAAAAATTGATGATGATGCCTTCAGACTCTCCTAAAAAATGGCTTATAAAGTCCCAATTGGATGTCATATCTCAAGCCGGTATGTTGTTATCAAGACTGAAAACGTATGGTCTATTGGCCTTCAAAGATATGTTTGACGACAAGTTCTTGAAATTCAAAACCAAGTGGGAAATGGCAAAATCAAAATCAAAAACGATGTACTCTTTTTGGTACAACACTAAAATCAGAAAAATTGATCTTCTCTTAGATTCAATAATTAAAAAGAATAAATTTAAGCCTCTAGGTCAATGGTGCCATTCCAAATTTCACAATCTGATCGAACAATTGGTGTTATTTTTCAAACAAGACAATAGAGAGAACTCAAAATGTATTATTTTTGTTGAGTTCAGAGATGTGGCTTTAACTGTTGTCAAAGAAATCAATGCATTTGCTAATGGTTTAGATGCTGAGCAAAATTCACATAATGATGATTTCACGAACTCGCCTACCTTCACTTCAAAACCACTACTCAGACCCCACATTTTTATTGGTCAGGCTCCTGAAAGACAACGATTTGATGCTAATGAATATGCCTCCAAAAGTAAAAAAAGAAAATCTACCCCTAAAGCAAGTAGTAGAACAAAATCTATAGATTCTAATGATGGTGATCAAAACGTCAATTCTTCAAGTATCAGGGCGCACAAAACCGGACTTAAACAAACAGATCAAAACAATTTGCTGAACTCATTCAAATCATCCCAATATAATATTCTTGTTGCAACATCCATTGGTGAAGAGGGTCTTGATATTGGAGAAGTTGATCTTATTGTGAACATGGACTGTACCTCTTCGGTCATTAAAAATCTCCAAAGGGTCGGTAGAACTGGTCGTAAAAGAGAAGGTGTTGTAATAAATTTATTCACAGATACAGAAATGGACAAATTCAGTCAGAGTCAAGTCAACCATTCATGGATTCAAAGCCAGCTGGACCAAAAGCACCAATTTGAACTGTTCAAACCAGATAAAGATTTAGTGCATAATATGCAGATAATCAAGTGCGAATTACAAAATGGTGATGATTGCAATCATAATAGTACTGATGATCTTGATGAAGACCAATTACTCGAAAAGGTGATAGCCCTAACCAATGAAAGGGCGAGATCTGTAGATCAGAAAGCAAGGTACTCAAAGAAATCGTCGTCCAAGCAGGCCAAAGAAAAAATTGATTGGATTGAGAAAAAGGGTGGATTCGTCACCGTTAATGAGCAAACCAATAATGATTCCGAAATCAAGAAAGACCAAAAGAAAAGGAGCGCAAAGAAGCATGCACTCATTGACGACGTTGATGAATTTGGCGATGAAGACACGGGGCGGGATGGAAAACGCACGATGAATCTTGACAACTTGGACGACTTCAACGATGATGATGATGATCTTTTATCCTCGTTGTTTGATACACAAACGCAAACAAGCGGGGGAACAGTTCAAGTCTATAAGAATATTAATGGTACAGAAGATATAAAGGGGATGGAATTTTATAAAGGACGCTCTGAAGCAACGGCTACAGACGCCACCAGCTCCAATGGAGAACGATCATGTGAAGGAAGAGCTAATGAGGGGCCATTCGCGGACGATTTCTTTTCAGACGACGAGGACAACGAAGTTCTAATGAGAACATTAGCTGGATCAGACTGATGATGATACGTTTGAGATGAAGAATGTACAGGAAGAGGAATAATGGGAACAGACATTGGCATGCCGCCATTGAAAGGAGTTGCAATCAAGGCAGGAACCGTGTTCATGGAGCCATAATGGTGGCCATTCAAGCCACCACTGTGATAGTTGTTTGAGATCATGGTAGTGTGATCATAAGGGTTATTAGAAAGAGGCACCTGCTGTAGGCGCATCATGGGTAGAACTTCGGGACCACCATTTGATGAAGCTGCTGCTGCTGCTGTAGTTGCTGTTGCTTTATATCCTTTTGGTTTTCTGCCTCTCTTTTTACCTTGACCAGGAGCCAGACGATGCACATAACGACATTTTTCACGTTGTGCTAGAGGAGGTAACTTGGGGCGGCCTCTTTTTCTTTTGGGCACAATTCCAGACACTTGAATCTTCTCTGGTTCTTGTTGCTGGTTCTCTTTCTTTTCCTGCTGCTGCAGTTCTTGCTGAGGATTTAAATCCATTTATTTCACTCTTCTCTTGTGTGATATAAAAAATATTAAAAAATTAAAAAAAAAAAAAAAATCTAGTTCAGCCAAAAAAAAATCAAAAATCAAAAATCAGATGAAAAATGAAAAATTTCATTTTGATACTCACAATAAAATTGTCTTATCTTTGATAAATCGATAATGCCAATAGAGGAAACACGAATAAATGAAGAAAACAACAGTTCTTTTTGGACGTTTGAGAGTCTATCGTATTTTGAAAGAACAGCTCTTGCTACAGGTCTTGCAATAGGCTCCTTCCTAGCTGCCAACTTGGCATTCATTTTACTGTTTTTAGGAGCACCAATTCGTCGATTTTCACTTCTTTGGTGTTTTGCCTCCATTTTGTTTCTATCTTGCTTTTGCGTTCTCCTTGGAACTGCTGAATTCTTCAATCACTTTTTTGCGGTTGAAAGGCTTGCTTATTCATTGACTTTCACCGTATCAATAATATCGACTTTGATATTCGCCTTATTTTATAAATCCTTTTTTGGCTTGCTGATTTCAATGGTGATTCAGTTTGTCTCGTGCTTATCCTATGGTATCAGCTATTTTCCAATGGGAAGACAGGGATTGCAATTAGCAAGAGGCGGTGTTGAGAATTGGTTAGGTCTCAACTCTATTGCTTAATGTATTATTGTTATTATTATTACTATCATTGTTATTACTATAATAACTATTTATCTTAATTTACATATTGTACCTTGCTTTGTACCAAAACCATTTAACACTATTAGCATAACAAACTCCCCTTCTCACTCCCCCACTCTCTGTCTCTGCGTGATATATACTTCTTTTTCAATAAATTCATTAATGAGATGGATGTCGTTTCATTCGTTACAAGAAATATTCAGTATTTCCTTTACCCTTGTTTGGAGCCATTTTCAAAGTGTCGTCAGGAACCGCACTGAAGATTTGGAAGTTCACGTTTAGCTCATCGTCCACTTTCATCACACTCGCAACGTTACCACATCTATAACAGTAATTTGGAGCCGACCAAACAGTGACAACGTCCTTTTCCGGGAAATGATATCTGAACCCTTCCATCACAAGTTGATGGGCTCTTGCAATCAGACTTAAACCATTGATATGATTGAACTCTCTCGCAACTTTGGCACCAAATAACCAACCAGCACCTCTTGGAGAGATTGCCCAAGTCTCAACGTTATCTGGATCCGACCAGACCAAGTCACAAAACCCACCTTCGTGGGGAACCTCTTGAGCTCTGGAAAGAACTCTAATCTGGTCCAACATTCTGATTTCCGGTGATAACCCACCATGGATGCACAAGATCTTCCCGTCAATGATTGCAGATAGCGTCAAAAAGTCAAACACCTGACAACAGTATTTCCACACCATTGTAGAGCCGTATTTGTTGAGACATTCTTCATAGAAACCGTATACCTGGGTGATCTGTCTCGACTCGTGGTTACCTCTCACCAACGTGATGTGTTGCGGGTATTTCACCTTTAGAATCATCAACAACGTAAACGTTTCAAGTGAAAAATATCCTCTATCCACGTAATCTCCCAAGAAAATGTAGTTATTTTGCAAGCTTGAGTTAGGAAATCCGCCCGCAACCTTGAACAACTCCAATAAGTCGTGGAACTGGCCATGGATGTCCCCACACACCGTTACCGGTGAGCTCACCGGTTGAATGTTCGACTCCTCCATAAGGAGGTCCTTCACACGCTCGCAAAGCAATTTCATGTCTGCTTCCGGGAGTGCCCGGCAGTTTTTGATCTCTTCGAGCCACACTTCTGGTCCACGTTCTGTCATTGCTTGAAGAGTATGGCGTTAATAAGAAAAATGGAGGAAATTTCACATCGAACCAATTTTCATTTTGCCTCCTCTCTCTCTCTTTCTCTTCTCTCAGATCACGTGACTTGCTCTCTTCTCATATGAAATTCCCCAAATACGCCCCCCAAGGGCTTCGAATGGCCCCCTGGAGCCGTCCAAAAAGCAACAGGTTGCAGACCCTTGCTTGTTTGCTTCATTGCTCTTCAATTCTGATTCTCCCAGCATTCTTCTTCTTGTTTGCAACACAGCCATTGCTGTGGCCTCTGCTATCAATGTACTGCTTCTATTCCTACTACTTGGACGACACCTTGTCCACTGGCGAGTCCTTGGCAAGAGAGTCCAAGTGGCTCAAACGCCAGTGGTTTTACAAGGCGTTTAACGAGTATTTTCCTATCTTTATCCATAGAACTGTTCCTCTTCCCGCGTCTCTCAGTGAAACAGTTGAAAATCAGACTGCTTTCCCCAACTGGACGTGTGCAATCTCCCACTCGGCTAGATCAATCTTGAAATCGCTCCATATCATACAAGAGTCCCCCCGCAAGGTGATAACACAGTCAAAAATTGGCCCTCGATATATGTTTACTTATCATCCTCACGGGGTTATTGCATTCGGTATAACTGGTGTCATGTGCTACGATAATCCCAATGATCATTCCAAATTGAAGAAAAATGGCCGTTTGACTTCCGGCTCTCAATTCTCCTCTTTATTCCCCGGTATCAGGGCCCATTTACTGACTCTCACAACTCAATTCTCCCTACCTTTCTACAGAGATTACATAATGGCCTTGGGAGTTGGGCTGGTAACTAAATCAGGCATTAGCTCCATACTCAAGTTGGGACATTCTGTTGTCATTGTTGTTGGCGGCGCGCATGAATCTCTATTGGCTAAACCAGGTAAAAATGCAATTGTTCTAAATAGAAGGAAAGGCTTCATCAAAATGGCTCTTCAAGCTACTAACGGCAATGAAGCGGACTTCAATTCACTCTCACACTCAAGAAGAGACTCACTCATAAATTCCGGCAAATGGGATCCAAAACTTGGTGATATTGCCATTGTACCTGTTTATGGCTTTGGTGAAAATAACATTTATGATGTTTATCGTACAACAGAAGACGATTCTTCAAATCCAAACTTGACTTCCGCTTTTTCTTCTTCTGCAAAGGATAACGGTAAAATTTTAAGAATTTTATTACGTTTACAATTGTTATTGAAGAAAACTCTTGGTTTCACTCTTCCTCTAGTCAATTCTCGTGCTATTTTTAACTATGATTTTGGACTATTACCATATCGTAGACGCATGGATGTTGTTTATGGTAAGCCAATCTACATTGTTAGGAAGTTTGGTAAAAAACCTGGTGATGAAGTCTTGGATGATGAAATTGATTTTTACCATACTTTGTACAAGGATCAATTGCTGAATCTATGGGAAAAAAATAAGGGTTTTGCTACTCAATGGGATGAAGATTTGAAATTTGTTGAATAAATGATCTGGCTGCTTATTATCGAACTGGATTTTCATTTATTTTAATAACATTAAGGTTGTTGAATGTTATACCCCGATAAGAAGCTCATTAAATAAGGCACATCATCTCATTTTGGTCAGCATAGATGTGTAACTGCATTGTTTCACAATTTGCATCATTAGACACAAAGGTAATTAATTGTGAGAAAAAATTGTTACACAACTACAAAAATTGGAAATTTTCTCTATCTTTGGTCTGTAAGCTTTGAATTACCTACTGAGAGCTCACTAACTATTGTTTGAGTTGTTACCCAACTAAAATGGATCGAAAATTTTGAAAGTCTAGCCAAATTTTATTTTATAATTTATGGATGAAACGAAACACTCATTCACATGGAATTATAGTTGCAAAATTTTGAGTACGTGTAAGTTTGAACTTAGTTATAGGGCACAAAGCAATGAAAATATGGAAATAACACAAAATAGCTACAGTCCAAATACAATTTATATTCACTGGATATGAAGGTATTGGATACATTCATTGGATAAATTAAGTTTTATTTTTAGTCTCTACTCATCCACTTAAGATGTATCAAGCATCATATCTTTGCATTTGAGCATATCATAAAAATGAGAATACCAGCAGCACCACTATAATAATGCGCAGTGGATGCTTCATGTTAGTCTTTACTCTACTTTAAAACGCCTCACTGGGGCCTTTTAATGAAAATTTTTGATTTTGCGCAGCTCACAGTCATTGCTTTGGGAAACCCAGCATCAAAAAGAGAAGGGTCCATAAGCAGAGCAAAAATTTGTATACAATAATTTTTTTCAAATAAAAAAGATCCCTCCTTCCGGGATCGAACCGGAGACCCCAAGATTTCTAAGTCAATTACAGTCTTGTGCTCTTCCAACTGAGCTAAAGAGGGTTTTTATTGATTCTTTTTAAGTGACATTTGCCTGGATTGTGCTATAAGGTCACTAAAAAAAATCAACCTTTGCGAAAAAAAATCCCACCTCATGGTTCTCCAAATATCCAACTAATGTGAATACGATACCTAACTAATTTCAGCGAATTCATCAACAGCAAAGTTAGTAAACTATAAAATACAACGTAAATATATAAAATATGTACAATTATTATATAACTAACTTTATACAACGGTAAGAAGAGAAGTATACTTATAATGTATAATTAATATTTTTCTCTTCTATTTTTAATTATCAATAATATTATTTCGGTTGATTCTTATTTTTGTTATTGTTGTCACATATTTCATATAGTTACATTGAAGGAGATTTACTTATTGTTATCTCCATATTTTGTACTTCCCCTTAACTCTCATTCATGTAATAAACCTAATTGACTCATATTTCTTTTGTGTCCTTGTCTGTCAATTGCTTTAGTAGTCATATCAGCTGGATTATTTTTGGTTTGTATATACGATAGTTTAACATTCTTTTCATTCACATTTTGTCTGATTATGTGAAGTTTTATATCCAAATGTTTTGTTTGTTGATTCAGGGTGTTATGTTGTCCCAATGTTAATGAGGACATGTTATCACCGACTAAATTAATATATCCTATTTTGAAGCCTAACTCTTGAAGCATTTGTTTAATATATATTGCTT